>JAODVQ020415013.1:0-10932 GCA_025400075.2 Phenganax stokvisi | reverse complement strand
CATTCAATTTTAACATTATACTGTGAATTCAATGAAATAGTAGACAAAAAACCATTTCTTTTGTAAATTCTATAAAAGTTTGCTTGTGAAAATATATCCCTATGAACCCATATAAGGGTTTGCGAGCCTTATTTATGGGTCAGCGCACTAGCACATGAGACCAGGTCCTATAGGACGTGAGAATCAAATGCAGACATGGCAACTCAGTGAACAGTAGATTGAGTGCTCTGTCCAGTTATATACATATCAGTGGAGTACACTCGCGGCAAATCATGTCCACCTGTTTGTAATGTGCACGCGCCAACCTTGGCGAGTGTTTTTAAAATTTTTTGTAGAAGAATAATTGGAGGATTTCGAGTTTTGCATGTTGAAACTTCGATTTTATAGATACTATTTAAAAATTCACGCAAAGTTCGGTTTATTTGGTAAACACAGATGTACTTTAAATATAGGACCTATACACTGCTAGTTATTTGTTTTCCTTGCGCGATATTTTTGCACTCAAGTCGACATATAGAAATTGTTCCGAAGTTCTTTGCAAATTTATCGGAATTGTACTAGATCAGACATGGCTAAAATTACGGAAACAGAGGAAATTTGCTTTTTTTCTAAACGAACTGGTGGAAAGTACAGTTGGTTTAAAAAACCACGAAGAAAAGGCACAACTGCGACATTGTGTTATGACTGTAGTGAACTACAACGATGACAAGTTTAAAAATTCGTACATTTCATTTTTCACTTCCCAAAGCATCCACCAAAGTCAGGAAACCGTTTAAATATCACAACAGTTTAATTTCGTTCACGTGTTAATCAGTTTCAAGATAGACAATCTGTTTGTTTTCGTTTTCTACGAATGCGGCCGTCAGACCAGCGAGTTCTTTTCGCAAAGATTAATAGCCCGTATTTCTTTCCACGTTAAATTGTTAAGTAAACACATTAAGCAAAAACATTCACTTACTAACGTGTTTTTAAATTTAAATCGAAGAGAATCTGCTCCAATCTTGAAAAATATAAGCATTTTTTGCTTTTCTAACAGACTGAGTGTTTTCCCTATATATTTCTGTACAAATTTGACGAACGACACTTGTCAGGGCCAGGGCAGCTCGTGAGGCGTTCGTGATGTGCGTGAAATGAGGCAAAAAGGTGGACACAAAAACCAATATACATTTGACTGCGAATGTACAAGCCCATAAAAAACACTGGCGTACGAAAATAAGCCGACGGCTTACAATCGGAAGTTTACGGTATTTCTTGGATATGACATGATTACTGTATACGAGTATAGCAGCGAAAATTGCTGGTGGCCAAAACCTCCTATTTTATTGAAACAAGCATGGTTTGATTGTTACTAGTTTGCACTGTCTAAATTTTGTCTATTTGGACGAAGCAAGTCTTCGGCAAACGATGAATTCGACGGTACTGTGCGTTGTTGACTTGCCTTCTGAGGTAATATTATAATCAGTTTAATTAAAGCAGAAAGAACTTTGCATGTCGTTTGTCCGCTTAAAAATCTTGCGTGCTTTTCATAGCTGGGAAAATTTGAAGTGCACCTGACCTTTGAAATACTTAGCTATTGTGTCATCGGAAAGATCATTCAAAATGATAAAACTGCTTTGATCAGGTTTTGCGTCATTGCTTTGGGTGCTAAGATATTTCAGTTTAATCCACAGGGAATTGTACGGAATGTACGTCATTCATGCATAATCACCATTCGGACCCGTCTTTTTCAGATAGAAATCCAACAATATGAAAGGCATAATTATATGAAGAGTAACTAGACTCTCACGACATCTGACTTCTTGATTTAAGGAGTCAGGTATCAAATAAACACAAAATCAAGCATGTTTTCCTCTTCGCGAATTTGTTCGAGCAAAAAGTAAATCTGGCGATGTGATTGGCTTGCAAAGTATTTCGTCGCGAAAAAGTCTTAAACGGACCAATAACGTTGCTAGCTTAATTTTTCGCTCGAAAAAATTCGCGTGGTGGAAAACCAGGTTAAAACATATCGAAAAACAGCTTCTTGCTCGTGTGCAATAGGCTTTACATTGACATGCAACCTCCAGACGAGCAAAAGTTGCTTGTGTCTATACGAACACTTTTCAAGTATATATTTGCAATATGTGCACTTGTTGTTGAACAGCTTCGAGCTCACCTTTTCAACAAGGTAAGAAAAACTAAACGAAACCAAAGTGAGAAAACTTTTCTTTCAGTACAGGTCAACAAATTCTTGGCAAGTTTTTTGGAAATAGCATGACGATATTATACAAATAATGAATGTTTATGAATGCAATGAACGAATTAAAAAGCATTCATTATTTGTTTTATGTAACACCAAATTAAAATAGATCAATTTTATTGAAAGGTTTATTAAGTACACAATTTGCAACAATTATAGTATAATTAAATGCATGCGAGCACTGTGCAATTAGTAATTTGAATGATTGAAATTTAGTGAAAACAGCCGTGCATTGGAAAAAAATCATTTTTTTTACCAATAGTATTGGCACGGCTAGAGCGTGCAATGGAAACTTCCATTGCATGGTTAGTAAAATGAGAACTTCTATTTAATGGCATGCGATCAGAAACAACCAATCAAATGGCGATAGTTTAATAAGGTGTTTTATAATTTATAATGCTGTCATGTTTTGCTTATAACTTCCCTTGTGCTACCGAACTTAGCAAAGAAAAACCGAGGGGCAAATCACTGATTGAAATCACGTACATTTGAAAAAAAAGTCACAAAGAAAATCGAAAAATTAAACAAAACATCTCAAAATCATGACACGTTTGGAAATGATCACATGAATGATAAAAAAGATTATAGTGAAAATTTCAAAATTAAGAAAACAAGAGATCGAAAATCACGGAAAACTCACCGGCGTGGTATTTCGATCTCGGCCACTTTTTCAGAGTGATTTGCCTCTTGAGAAAAACATGTCACCCCAGTGTCTGCAAAAGGCTTGATACACCGTCAACATCCGCTTACATTACAGCAGCCTGGCGTTCGTTTCTGGCACAGGATTTTTGGGAGAAAGAAAGCAGTTCGTGGAAAATAATGAAGGTCTTGAATGCACTCGCTGTTGACATGGAAAAACCACTGTTCCTTTGCCGAAACGACCGACGAATATTTTGACTGACTTGTCCAACAAGGACTGGACATCCAAAACAGATTTTGATTGACCTGATTATAGCTAGACAGCATATTATATATAAAGCATGTCAGTTAGACGACGCATATTGTCCGTAGTGTATAATTTATGTTTTAGAGTTTGAAAAGAGTTCTTGTGTTTAGTTTTTACTGTAAGCGGTTTTTGCTATGCAGGAGGTAGACTATAATATCTTTTTAGAAGTGCAGTAACGGTAATTTTTAACTGAACTTGATGGGCAATATACGGCTTAAACTAATTTTTCAACTTGGCAAGGAAAGGGAAATTCCCGGAAAATACTTATGCGTAACATTAGTATAGTTGCCGTGTTTGGCAGCGAAATGTTTCGTGTGAAATACAAAATATACAGCTCCGTGAAGTTGGCAAATTTTGTGTACATTTGTACTACGCGTGGGAATTTGTACATAACTATTCTTAACACTCATAATGATATGCGAAAGTGAAAATTAACAAAATAAGATAAAACAATGGTCAGGTTTAGACATAGAGCATACATTATATGCATGGGTGCTTGCCTTAGTTATAAAGGACAAGAAAAGCACAGAAACGCCCTATTCTTGCTCAATTCAAGTTGCGAAGCAAGCGGCGAGCGACCCACCCACCCCCTCAAAAATTCGGGTGAGTCGTGCGCCCTATCTCTGTGCCAAGCTGTACCAGCTTGGCATATGACGCTGATCAACATCTCCATACCTTAATTTCAACTGGGCATGAATTGGAGTGTTAAGTAATAGTATACTATGCAAACTTTGACAACTTCCCAGGACCGTACATTCTCCGTAGTTTACAATATTTCGCGATCAAACTTGGTAATTTTACTGATTTTATTATGTTCTTTCTAGTTGCTGTGATTGATTTTTTAGGCTTTTCCTAAATCGAAATTGGTCAAAAGCGTATGTTGTCTTAGTTTTTTGGATATTCTTTATCCTATTTAGATTATAGTAAATTATGACGAATATTAAAAACAGTCCCTGCTGCAGAGTTCTGATGTTCTTATGCTCTATAAACATACTCTAATAATAAAAATAGTAATGCCGAAGCGTGCGAATTTTGAAGAACGAGAGATGATCAGTAGGGTCCCAACCCCTTTGCGGAACGATTCCACTAAGTACAAGTTTGTGACTTCCACCAGCGACTCGGCCGACTCAGCCAGACGTGCTGCTTACCATATACATGAAAATCCTGTGTGTTTCAAAATTGCACGAATTGTGCTTGCGCAAAATTTTAATTGGAAACTGCCAAGTCAACAGTGTTTAGTGAATTTCGTTTTCAGCACTTACTTTTGTAAGGAACGAGCTCTTCTCATGCTTAATCCAGAATAAAACTCTAGTGACGCATTACAAATAACAGGCCTGCAACTCTTGGCAGATAGAAGAAACAGACGATATAGAGAGCTCTTGCAATCAATTAACAATGATCACATTTTAACCGACTTATTGCTGCCGGTAAATTTCACCGGTAAACCCTGTTCCCTGCACTCTGAATGATGTTGTCAATAATTGACGTTCTAAAAATCTTAGTATGCGCGCCAGACTGCTTAATTCCACAACGTTGCTTGTTTTAAAACGATCTTTAGCGCCTAAAGTTTTGCCTTAGAAACTTTCCAACTTCCGCTTAGCAACGTGCACGTTTCACTCGTGAATCATATGCCTTCGAATCACGCGCGTCCAAGCTCAATCGAAAACCGTAATAAAACAGGAAGTCAGGAACTTTTCAAAGAATTTTAAAAATGTTCGGAGGAACTCGTCGAACGTAGGCCTACATGCTTTGGAACGCTGCTTAATGCTGCTAGTTGTGTGTGCCTCTGGTTGTTTGACATGGCAAAATGTTCACGAGAGCTGTTTGAGCTGCTTGAAGAGTTAAAATGTTTTACTTGTTCAATATGTCTAGAACATCTTCAAGATCCCAAAGTTTTGCCCTGTTTACATACATATTGTCATGCATGCATAAGAAAACTTGATATGAGTGGAAACATTCTAACTTGCCCGGATTGTCGACTCACAGTCAAGGTATGTAGTTCGTTTTAATATCAGGCTATTTCAATAAGGTTTGAGGTACCAATATACTATAGGGTAGTGAGTTGTACATGTACTCATCGTACTAATTTCCGAGCTAATTTCTCTAGTAGATACTGCGGTTTCACTCAAAAATTCAATATTTTATGAATGATTATAAGAAGTACGCCCTGTGAACAAGCCCTTTCTTGGAACGAGCCACAGAACTAGCGCCGCATTTTGGGGAGAAAAGTTGTTGTGATCAAAAATTCAACGCAGACTGCACGAGTGCATCTGTTCCCAGGTTGGGCTTTAGTTTCTGCAATTCATCCCCACGGTGGGAAGCCCAACAGGGCCATAGCAATATTACTAATAATCAAAATATTTATCCTTAAAATCGAGCAAACAATAGTCACAACGCGAACAGTCATAACGCAAACAATGATAGTCGCAACTCAAACAAATAGTCACCACGCAAACAAGTAGCCAAAATGAGTAGGTCATGGCTAAAGAAAGAGTTCAACACTGATAGAGGTGATGCACTTTAAGTATTCGTAGTGGAGAGAAATGCTACAGCAATTTTCGTCCAAGCGCAAACTGCAAACTTCTTTTTGCGTTTGTTTACATTGATAATGCGACGTATGCTGCTTGAAACCTGCGTTCAGTGGGCGTGACCGAGGGCACAACCTTCATATTTTAACTTGATAAAAACGTTTGAAAATACAGCGAAGTATAATAACTCGTCGTCAAACACTCTTCCAAAGTCATCATTCTTTAGTTTGATTGGCATATAACATCAAAACGCAACAATTAGACTTGGTAAAATTGGTTTGAAGGAACTGCGTAAATAATGCTTGCGCAAAGCGTGCAGTTACGCCCATGAAACGTTACAATTTCGTTTTCTTATTGGCCAGTGATTGCACCTAAAGGGTTTCCGTTTACAGCAACAAACGTCACATTGTAAACGTGAAAAAACGCGAAAAAATGTTTGCGGTTTGCGCTTGGACGAAAATTGTAGTATTTCAGTCAAGCGAAAAACTGTCAAGGGGGCTCAGTCAGTAAACTACACGTAGTTAGTTGGTCATGGAGATCTTACCTCCCACAGAAAATTTTCTGAGGACGTCTCTGTCTAACTAAGATCGTCAAACCATAGTTATTTTAATCCTGTCCTCGTTTTAAGTCTCTGAAAATGTCAGCTGCAACAATCTCGAGACTTCAGATTTTTGAAATGATACCAATTTTTATAAATGATAGTTTTTCCCAGAGATGCCCATCCCATTATTTTTTTAATGCGCAAAAATTTCGCAAAATTAAGCGGATGAATTTGATGATGGCAGAAAGTACAAAAATTAGTACGCGTACGCACTGCGTACAGTTGAATGTTGGGTACATGTTGCAAGCCGTTTCGAGTTTGGAGCAGGTACTATAATGCCAACCTTGCACTAAGTTTGTTGTTACATGTTGGAGTTACGCTTAGTGGCAAACCCGTATGGCTTTATGATCACTACCTCTGGTCTCTAGAACGCCAACGTGAACTAGCTCTTCAACTGCATTTGTGTCTATCAATGTTTTGTCATCAGTTGTAAAGTGTGTTATCAATTATTACATGGCCATCAGGTCATAGAGCGTTTGTCGCTCCGATTCAGCTATCCAGTTTACGTTAAAGTCTCAAATCATTATGCTTTGTGAAGAGACATGTCCAGGAAGAATATTTCGAACACCAGTGGTTATAAATGATAACAATACATTCCGATTATTGCCATTTGCGTTCAACTGGTCAGCGTCCCGAATTTTCGTGTTTTTCACTTTTCAAACGTACAGGTTTCTCAAGTGAAACGTACATGTTTCTAAAGCAAAACGTGCAGGTATAAGGGGCTGTTCACAAAATACGTGACGCTTTTTTGCCCAGTTTTTTACACTCCCCTACCCCCTGTGACGCTCTGTGACGTTTAGTGTTATACTCTATGCATATCTACGTGACGCTAGACGATCTGTTCCCCCTCCCTTCTTCGCTGTTCATTGTTAATAAACAGGATCAGAAATTTGAATTTTAATGCGATATTTCCAATTTACAATGGTAATTTGTCTGTTCAGAAAGTTCCCATTCTGAGGCTCTTTCGTCTGATTTAAACACGGGAGTTCCATGTTTTCGTGCAGTACGAGGAGGAATGTGCAGTTCTGTAGTATCCACAAACTCCTCCTCCACCTCCTTGCACCATTTGTACCTATTTTAAAAGCACAATAAACATCAAAACATCGTGTGACATAGACAGCTTCACCTCCTCCCCCTTGTGACGAAGCGTGACACATGATTAATGACCCCCCTCCCCCCCAAAGCGTCACGTATTTTGTGAACGGCCCTTAAAATGTAACCCGTTACTTTGTTTGCAAAAATTTTTAACGTTTAATTGTTGAGCAATTCGAACAGGCTTGTTCACGTGAATAACATGTTTACAGTTTTCTACCCTGTTTTTATTGAATTTGGTAATAGCAAGCAATTGTACTAAAAATGACGTATAATGGTAATACAGTGAAAAGTAAATGACTTTCAGATTTGATAGTTGTAAACTTAATTCCATTTATGTGATTCGACTATTAACGGCTGTTCCAACATCTGGACGTCCTGGGCGGCAGAGGTCGACTTGATTATAGCATTTCTTCCTAACCTTTCGCCGTCAATACTGTACGTTTCACTAGGTTCTAAAGTACTAAATCTTGTCTCGGTGAATGCTACTATGTCAGTAGAAGTGCAATTGGTGTCTTGTCGAATATCATCAATGCGCTTTATGTACATATCACAAATTGAGGTAACAGATGTTTAAATTAGAATGATCAAACATATATTAAACAATATTTTTGATAAAATTTTGTGTTATGCTAGATTATGAAGGTCGAGGCAAGCGTTTTTCAGTCGAGATGAAAGTGAGGCTGATAGCACTTGCTGAGCCCTTGAGATTCACGAATATCACTAAAACCGAATTCAATAATAGTTTTATTAGATTTCAAAAGAAATATAGACGATTGGTGCATGAATATAGTTATTAAATACAGTTACTGCGTCCTTGAACTTTTGCTTTGCTTTGCTTTGTTATGTGCTAACAGGTAACTCAGTTATCTGCAAAATGGCTGATTCAAAAGGACGTTTTATACTCGGTCCAGTTTGTTGTGATGATGAATTTCGCGCGGTTTTGTGACTTTCGCTCAACGAGCGAGGCTTTTGAGTTTTGTTTGAACATGTCTTTTTGTACTTTGTAAATTGTAAATTGGTGACGGAAGTTGCGTTTATTTCGGTGGTTAACATGGGAGATTTAAAGCTTTTGCAACAGATTTGTTAGTGAAATGAACAAGTATAGGAAAGGTCAGATCAATGCTTGTCGATTTTGTGTCGATTGTTTAAATCGGGCGAAATTATTTTTGGTTTTGTGGTGAGTAAAAGTTAAATATACTTTTATTTTAGTGGCTTTATAATATTTCTGTTTGTTGTTATTATTTTGGACGTTTCGCTTGAGTTGTTTTCACTTTACTTGCTTTAGTTTTGAGTCAACCCGAAAACAACACTATACAATATTGGACGAAAAAAATTAAACTTTTTTAAACATTTATATGTAAAATGATTGACAACTTTCTCGACTTTCTGCTTCAGCTTTTTGTTTTTTCTTTGTAGCTGCTCGGACAGCCTAATGCCCAATAAGTGTTTTGCATTCTTCTTTTTAAATAAAAGTTTTGTTAGTTACGTATATTACATAATTGTGTAATACTTGCAACAAAACATTTAAAATTCTCGCTCCTGGCCAAATTCAAAATGTACCCTTTCAAAAGGGTACTCACCATGGCACTCACAGTGAAAGAGTGGAGACAAGATTCGTGATCAGCACGCATTCTATGTCTAAAAGTGAGCTAGCGATTACGCACTTTTTGTGCGAGGACGCTGCCAAGACAACACGGCGTCGTCCTAAGTCAAATTCATGTTACGAATCCACCTGGATTCGCCGACGTCGCGAATTTTGGCCATAACACCTTTGTTTTTTTCAAAATTTACCTCTAAATTCAGTTTGATTGACCAGAAACATTCGCGAAATAGTTAGAAAATCTGAAATTATATCTAACTTTGTTAAAATATAATAAGAGTAGGAAGGCAAACATTGTCAAATTGTACGTTTTCGAAAAAATCCTGTTTCCGCCATTTTGAATTTTGAGGACGCCATCAAAAGAACTTTTCTGGCGGCAGTGTGGTTTTTTGACGCGAAGCAGCCAGAAATAAGTAACGCATGCGCATTGTTACTCTTGTGACGGTGTCGTCGCCCGAATTTGCTTTTTCGTAAGCTCCTTTTTATTTCTATGGGACGGGGCCTTAACTGCAGGCTATTAGTTAGTCTAACTAGAATGTATAATAAAATAGTGTGGAACGAAGGTTTAAGCAGTACAGATCTAACTCTACTTACAGTAGCTTGATGTAGATGAAGAATTTCCCTGTTAGCATTTAATTTTGCAACGATTTACATCATCTAATTTACACTCGTGATCTTTTTCAATCTTATATCGTACACGCGGTCTATATCAACTAAATACACAATTTGTACGTTAACTTATAGTATTTTACTGAACTTGTTTTGGCATCAGTTTATTTATGTTAAACCACTTTCTTGGCTCAAAACAAAATCAGGGGCGTAGGAAGGAGGGCCAGGGGGCTATCCCCCCAATATTATTTCGGGGGGAGATATCTTTCGGCTCCCTAAAAAATTACTCAACAATTGAGATCGCCAAGCAATTTGCAAGTTGCAATGAACGTAGGAAGGCCTTTTTGGCAGCTTCAGTCTAAGTTAGATTAAGGCCTCGATTGCTAGAGTCGCTAATAGTAGTTTAACTAAAGCAATATAGCCCTGAACATGACCAAAATGAGGCGTTTGTAATGCAATAGTGCTTGAAAACGGTCATTTTCGGCGATCTAGAGCCTTAAAATTCTAAAAATTTTCTCCCTCGGTGCCGACTATGGTGGCGCCTCGTGAGGGTCGCCCCCCCAATCTTACCAAGCTTCCTTCACCCCTGAACAAAATTACAAATTTTGGCAAAATCATTTAATTTACAACATTTTGACGAAACAACTATGATATATCCTCCAATTTGATTTACCACAAATTTCCTATTAATTTCCTGTACCTTAATATTAGTAAATTATATTTATGAGACTTTGACACAGTTTTACACACAAACAGAAAGCACAAAACAGTACGATTTATTCAACAGAGGGTTTCTGTTGAATTAAAAACCAATTAAGATCCTGGGAATTGATTAGCCGAGTGTTCATTATCTGCCCCTATATTGTCGTTTCCAGTCGACATTAAGATTGACGTTCTTGGCATACCGCTAGCCGCAAACGGAAAAGTTTAAATTGCAATTTAAAGTCCACTGTATCAGTTGCTCAATGTTACAGGAACCCATATAATTAATTGAAGAGTGGTTTGACAACTTCACACTCGTATACTCGATGAAGTTAAATAGTAGAGCTACAGCTGTATCAGTTTTGATCAACATTTTCTTGGATCTCTCTTGAATTTACTACCAGGCCCCAGCCAAAGCGAGCACTAGTACTTCAGACATTTGTCCACCCTCCCTTTCCTTTCCCAAACGAAAGTATGAAAGTCCGTCTCTCCTATAACTCCTTTATCTAGTACTAAGGCTACGTGCACACGGCGCCGTTTTCAAGCGTTTCCAAAAACGTTTGTGTCTCGTCTATCGTTTTAACGCTTAGTTAACACTTTCCAAGGGAAAATATT
>JAODVQ020415012.1:0-22059 GCA_025400075.2 Phenganax stokvisi | reverse complement strand
ACTGAAATTTTGTCCATCACCATCTTCAGGGAATTGAGAGGCTCCAGCGAAATTGTCATCTTCCTTTCTTCTTCTCCTGTCAGAGGTGAATAGTTGATTCAGCCTAGAATACAGAAAAATTGAAGAATGTTATGTGTACAGTATGTACATTTTGAGTTTAGCTTAATAATACCACTGATTGCCATTCCATCTATGTAGGGTAGTTTAAAAGAATTGTTCTGGATGCAGTTAATTAGTGTTGTTGTACACTTAGCCTTGGATTGATGTTATTTCCTCGATAGTGTATAATAATATACATACAATGACTGCATGCAACAATTATTACCACCTAGTGTGTGTATGTGTACATATGTGAGTGGTTTATGATGTGTGTCATTTTAGGTTGTGATAGTCTAGCCGATCTGGGGTCAATCCCTCGTGTGCCGCCTCGCCGTCCTCTCCCCTCCTGGGAGACCAAGATCCTGGCAGCTCAAAACATCATTTTCAACCAGGAGCTCTTCTCTCAGGTAACCCCCTTTCTTCCTCTCCTGTTCTCTTGCCTGACTCATACGGGTGAGTCCCATCACTTGTGCCTACTGGGCCTACGAAGCAAAGGTACACTGTAGTACAATGACCAGCATTGAGTCCAATCACATATTCTCTCAACCATTATTTTTTCCATTTCTTTCAGTTGACTCGAGAGGCATACAATAAAAAGACAACTCTGCCATATGAAGTCTACTCTGATAGAATAATAGTACCAGTGAGTTATAATGAATTTTTTTCTTGTGAATGAATTAGGTACAATGTAACTTCCTTCTAGTTGAGTCTTGATTCTCCCTGTTGGTTATCAATACTACACATCAGAGAATATGATGAGAACAAACCACCAAAGTCAAAGGTTATATCTGTGTGCTACAACCTCTTCGTACGATTACTGTAGGCTGTACACTCTGCCGTTTTGTACCTAGACTAGTAGTGTTGGTTAGCTTGGTAGGTAAAAAAACTGAGTTCTTGTGCTATCAGTACAAACAGTAGAAACTAAAGTTCCAGAGAAGACTCTTTGAGTGGTTGCCATTAGAATGTATGCCTTAAGTTATCTTATTTTCCAGCAATCGGGACCAGTTATTAGTGATCTTCCTCCCGTCCGATGGGATCTGGTGGTGGCAGCGAAACAGCTCTTGAGACAGAAACACCTCCGCAATCTCACTCTCTATCCACCCCGTCCCACCTCAACCAGATACACAGACAACCCCACCCTCCAGAACGCCGGAGCCAATGCTCTCAACGAGATACAAATCAAAGCTGCAGAAAAGAAGTCAGTCTTACACCATCTTGCATTACTTGATAAATACCGTTTTAATTTTCTTAGGGACAATATCTTCCAATCTCTACTCAAGATGGCCGAACACATGCACAATGAAGAGAGGTTAGTAAAAAAACACAACCATGTTATCATACAAGTTTCATTCACTGTTGTTTATACATGTTAGTAAAACTAAGGTATTTCCTCCTTATTGATATTGATGGTGTATAGGTTGAGGCAATGGATGGTGGAGTTAGTAGGGTCAAGCAGAGGAGATCCAGTCCTCCAGCTACACTGGGTACCAAACCTCTCTATGACAGAGACTTCAGTCTACCTCCATATCAAGTCTGAACACGAGAGGTAAAGCTCTCATATGTAATACAATGGTAACTCATTGGTAATACTATGTACAGTAGCCACAGTGTCCATGTGAGACTGAATGTGGACAGTGTGTCAGTCAGTCTAGTGGAAGGAGGTTCCATCTCATGCCCTATGGACAAAGATAGACTTCTCTGTATTCTAAAACACCAGGTTTGTACTTCATACTGATGCTGTTTACATAGCACTTAAGTTCCACAAATCTCGAGCCATTTGCTTCAAATGATTCTGGAAGCTGATATGCTATTGAGAAATTAATTCCACAAGAATGCAAAAACAATTCATGAAATTATACGTACTTGTATAATATATCATGTGCTATGCCCTATTTTATTAGTTCTGTGTATATCTCTGGTTATTGTACAGATAGTGGTGTATCAGATGTTTATGGCGTGCCAGGTGGCAGAGAAGGCCAGTTGGGTCATACTACAGTCATTCACTAGACCACAGCTCAGTCTCGGACTGGCACGAGGTGGCGGGAACTACTTGGAGGCCTGTAATATCCTTTTGCAGTCTCCTGATGCTCGCAAGTACATAAAACACAAAATTGCATACATGCACTCACTAGTACACATAGTAGTAGGAGATAAACAAGTAAACTAACTAAGTTACAATGTTAATTTTTCATAAACATTAACTTCATCCTAACCCCCCATTTTGTACTTTTTCTGTGTAGTAAGCTTGATGTATTGCTGGAATGGAAGCAAGTTTCAGTCAGTAAGACACATAGTTCGGTGAGTGAAACATCAGAAATTACCTGCACTTCCACCAAATTCAAAATGGACTCAAAATTTGGACAGTCTTTCTACCAACGTTTTTCAAATCTTCTTGGAACTATGGCTTAGTTTATATACTGTGACGTCATCTTTCAGTTTCTCTCATACATTATTGTGTATATGTAGCCTCATTAGAGTTTTCAAATGGTTTGACTGAAGTTGGGTTTGGTGGGTCTCCTGGCTTTGAAAGTATGAGGAGTATATGTATGTATGTGGTAGACATACATTACGGTCAGTATTCAATTAATATAATATGGCTGTATTTCTAACACTCTGGAATCTACTATATACACTATTTTGAAGTCTGATTCAACAAAGCCTTCATTGAGCTTCTCTAGTTTTCTTTGTTATCTTTCTCACCCTTCTCAATAGTTTTATTTTTACCCTCTCTGTCTGCTTTTTTCTTTTTACTTTTCTTATCTTTCTTTCTCTTTGACGTCGACGTCTTCTCTTCTTTAGTCTCTGTTTCCTCATTTTCTGCCGCTCTATTCTTCTCTCTTTTGTCTCCTTCTTTCTCCTGAGGGTCATTTTCTGATGATTTTGCTTCCAGATCCTCCTTTTTTTCAACATCTCCGGAGGCGTGGTCAAGGTTCATTGCCAACGCTTCAATTATTTTGTTTCTCTCCTCCTCCTTTTCCTTCTTTTTCTTCTCGGCTTCTTCTTCAAATTTCTTGAGCTCTGCCCCGAGATCGACAATTCCGTACTTTTCCAGTTTTCCCTTCTTTTGAGCTCTGGTGAGTACCTGGCGCTCTGCCTTTGCCATGTTGGCCTCACTGTCTCTGATGATCCTCCAGTAGAGGCAGCGACCCAGCCAGATCACGGGGAGGATGCAGCAGAAGTAAAAGAAACACACTGCTCTTACAATGTGAATCATTCTCACATCCGTTAGCCTAGTCAATTGTGAATTGTATTATAGAAAAAGGGAGGTCTAGTGTGGGCTGGCTTACTCAGTTTTGCAGTGGCATTCAAAGGAGGTGTTTCTCCAGTCGTCCAGTCTGTGTGGAGATTTCCTGGCTTGTCTGAGTCTATTTACCTTTCTCTGGTACCTCGCTCTGGCTGCCTTAGCCCCTCTACACTCTCCACTGCACTGAACTAGTAGAGGACCTGTAATAGTACATATATGTACATAGCCATGGGCTCTAAATCTATATACAAATCTTCCAGTACATGCACATTGTTTTTGTGACTAGAGAAAGAGATGGAGAGCAATAGAGCTCACTTTTGGGTGGGACACCCTTCTCAAGTTGTTTCTCAGCGTACTCCTGTTGCTTAGTTTTCCTACAGCATATGATGCCACCACAGGATAGTTTAATAAATCCAAGGATCAGTAAGAGGCTGCCAAAGAATCCGATGAATCCGTGGGCTCCTATTGACTCAAGTGCCATGAATAAGAGAACAAGAAATATAGGTCCTGGTTTATAAATGACGGGAGGTCCCGGTACTGGGCATCTTGCTGGAGACTTTGCAGTTTTCTTATTTTTATCTTCACACTATAGAGAATGATACATACAACAGAAGGTTAAGGTAAGAAGGAAAGAAGTGACTTACCACACATCCACATACACCAAAACATAGACATACTGCACCAACTTTAATGTCAATCTTTGCAATGTCCAGCAAATTAAAGTTTGAGTCGTACAATTGAACTATAGTAGGTGATAATACACACATTGGTATAATCCAACATGACTCGGGCAGGCACAAACCTTCACACTGCTTTTTGCCACCGTCGGTGTCAGCACTGCGAAGGACAAATGAGCTGTTTTTGACTTGGCCAGGATTCAGAGTCAGAGTTCTGGCCGGAATACTATGTAGTCCACTAGTACACTTTACCACAGATATCGAGTATTCTGACGCCACTTCCCCCGTATTCCCTACTTCGACTGTCAGTAGTCCATGTCCCACTGCAGCTGTGAACGGTACAGTGTAGGTCTCTACGATGCGTCCACTGCTCACACTCCGCACAAAAGAAATGTCTGAAGCATCGATTCGAAGAGTGACAAATGAGTTGTGGAGATCTTCGTGGTGGAATTTTAGAATGAATGAATCATTGTTTGGGTGGGAGCCCTCATGCACCTTGCCAAAATTGTGGAGCATGTAGCGACCTGACTTCTTTGTTTTTCTCAGGTTCTGTAATACCATTATAAGTTTAGGTTAGATTAACTTATATACAGCAGGCTATGTAATAAAACACCAATCATGCTTACATCGTCAAATTTCCATAGTTGAAGTGGTTGATTGTTAAAACAGCTACAGGAAAAAATTGAAAAACTTTGCAGTGTACTATATTATTATAGTGTTCTTACGATCCAGCTCCGACAAAACATTTTTCAGGCTGTCTTCTGAACCCACTGTACCCCACGCCAACCTTGTTGCACTCTGTCCCTAATAGCTGGACCATATTATTATCAACGAGCATCCAGTCATTTGGACCATTCTACAGTACATTGTATGTAGACAAAATTACAAATTTTCCCCCTGGGACAGCTTACGGTAAATGCCTCAGGGTAAGGTATTCCTCTAGGCCACATTTTTACAGATGGGATGAGCAGGTTTCTATTAGAGAAATCTCTAATTGCCTTGGACCCTAGCAGACTTCCCTGCAGCTCAGCAATCACCTACGAAAAGCTAAATGAGTTATGATGTATATACTGAAGTACAAGTGTGTGTGACTGGAATAATGTGTAATACTACCTTGCCAGTTGTGGATCGACCAATGGTACGAGAAGGGTTGAGGTGAAAACTTGACAGGAGTTTCCACTCCACGTTATTACTCTTAGTCTCATTGTTGACTATAATATCTTTCAACTCCAGCACATCCAGAGTGATCTTATATTGCATCATAGGCAGATCCAGGCTATACACATCATACCTGCATCAAACATACACAATCGTCTTATAATTTTATCATGATTATGATAATTTCTTTTGTATAACACTATAAAACATGACACAACTTCGCGAGTGGGTATCATTATGTATAGCGTTTTGTGTGTGATCTACAACCATAAGTCGTTCATCTTCATGCAGTGAGCAGAACTCCTTTTCTGTATTAATGCTCCTAATCCACAGCCATGATTTCCTCTGACGTTCTTGACTCCAGGTTGGCATCGACAGCAAAATCCCTATACATACCAAGCAGATTGTAAATTGTTTTAAGTGACATTCTTCTAGCTGTGTATACCTGGCTATCCCAGACTCGTTTCTTTGTTTTTCCGTGATACTGAATACCACACGGTAACTTTTTTGCAGGTGCACGAAATTCGTCCCTGCAACGCTTTGTAGATATTGTCGTCTCCTTGGGCAAAGCATTAGCACTCTGCGTAGTAAATACAATATTTTTAGCTAGTAACAGCTTAGCAGATATAGATATATAGCTATCTACATGAACTTACACCGATCAAGTGTGCGCGATAGCTCACAATAACGGCCGTCTTCCGAAGTTCTATTCTGAATGGCTTCTTTAACAAGCTCATATTCTTATTACCTGGTTCATGTGCTCTGTCTACATTTGCGTGGATAGATTCGGTATTACCCTGAAAATAAACAAATTTTTAATTATACTTCATGGCGGATTAACTATAATATGTACTTGTCCCGCTCCGAGAACCATTGAAACGAGCATTTTCTTTTTGCAGACTGTTCCTTTTGGTGTTTTGGGTTCGGATGGATCTCCCCAACTGCAGTCCTTGATCTCACTCTGCGATATGATCGCTCCTCGTCCGAGGTAGTCGGACACCAGCATTGCAGCCATCAGCATGCTATAAATACTGCGCAGAGCTTGCATAGTGATTCTCCTCCAGCTCTCCTCTTCTCGTCTCGATCGAAAATTGCTATGGCAATTTTTACTTGGCCGGCCAGGCGCGCGCGCACACACACATGCGCAAAATAACGCGCGCCCTAAAAACTAAATGAAGTCAAACTACATAACATCATCACCAAAAATATAGGAGAAGTGTATATACCAAACAAGAAATAAAACTTAAACTATCTATCAGTTCTATTTTCATTATTAAAGTTTAGCAAAGCAATTTACAGATCTTGGCTGTTAATAAAACGGCTATACATGGCCCAGGCAGACTTTGGCTGATACTGAGGAACCTACAAACACAAAAAATATTACATAATGAGCGAAATGTAGTTGAATAGTTTTACCATATGTCCAGAACCCTTTACAGTCACAAACTTGAAATTATTAACATCGTATTCAGTCATGTAGCCAGCAACCTATAGAAGTAAACAAAAGTCTAACAAAGCAACTATAGCTATTTTAAATCATTACCTGATCATCTACCATCCACGGCCTCCAGCCTGCCTTCAACTTAAACCCAAGATTAGATGTCCATTGCTATTTCAAAAAAAAACACAAATTTACAGTTATAGCTAGAAGTTAAAAAGAAGATTTTTCTGAGTCAGCTCTCTGTACATACACATTTTAGCTAAGCTTGAGAAGGTTGATGAAGTTGCTGCAAGAGGCACCTACCTACCTCATTTCCTACGTAGGGCACACAGCCATCAACATCTCCATTGAATATCATGGTGCGATAGGTTTCAATTAGAGTAGGGTATATTGGGAGCAGAGATTTGGTATTTGGATCATAGTCAATCTTATTAGTGCAAATGTGCCAGCCGCCAATCTTTTCAACTGAAGCCACGTGAATTGCCTCCCTCACCTGTTAAGAGCAAAGAGTCACAGTTTGGGAAAAGAAGTATTATTCTGAGATACTTACTGCTGCATTGTCAAAGTATTTTCTCTCAACGTGATCATCAATGCAACCGTCTGGTCCAGTGTATTTTCCTACTTTGTCCATAAGCAATTCCTTCAGTGGGTTCCTAGACAGGTATGGGCCAACAATAGGTGAAAAAGAAAGTGTTTTACATATGTCAAACTATCATGAAGTATACATACAGCATATTCATACGTAGGAGTTAGGCTATAGATCTTACCTTGCCCTACTTAGTGTCCCCATATTCTCAAAGCAAGGTGCATATATATCGTAGATATTGACCCTGCCAATCTCGGTCGACATCTCATCCAAATACTCCATACATTGTCGACTGAAGAATACCAGCACTATTATGAAATAATAATTAAATATATTCACTTACTTTGGATCTGAAAAATCTCCACACACACCCAGCATTTTTTCATACAGAGCCTGTAAGGTTGAACCACAAGAATTTGATGTAATATCAATGCATAATTGCTACTTAATAGTACTCACGTCAGGGAAGAGACCATGACCGTGGTAGAACTCTACGTGTATTTTAGTTCCTTGTCTCCCACTGCAACCACCTACTTCATTACCAATACATCCATTCCCAACCTATGAGAAGATATACATAGTCTGATTCATTCTTCACCAATGTGGAACCTAGAAAATGTATACCATGAATCCCTTGAGGTTGATTTGGTTTGGAGTGGTCATGTTCATGATTCGAATGGTGTCAACAAGTGTAGGCACGTAGATTCCAGCATATGACTCCCCTCTAGAAAAATACGGTGTCAATTAGAAACTTATTTCCTCCAATATTATAATGTAAAAACACCAAATCCTTGAGACTTACGCAATGTAGAAGTCATTATTTTTGTACTCGGGGAAGTTTTTAAAGAACTCGACAAGAAAGTGGTAGTTATCCAGTGCAGTTTTGTTATCGTCTGTTTTGTAGTCCACATCGGGGTTATCAGAGTAAGAGAATCCCACACCAACTGGTGATTCCACTGTTGAGAACCATTATATAAAAAATTAGTGTGGAATTTAAACTATAATTAAGAAGCTAACTAACAGAAGATCATGTTAGTGATGTTGGCCCAAGTGAAATTGTTATAGATCAGTTGAGGCAGGGGCAGTACATCTGCTGTCCTGAAAATAATATTTAGCAACATATGAGAGTAAACACTATGCTTTTTAGAATTCACTAAAACAATAGTGTTATATAAAGAACCAAGCGTTGTTTATGGTCATTTTTAGAACTGTTTTTGTTTGTTTTGTGTATAATCATATCTACATATATGGTCAGAGTAACATCTCGCAGCGTAGTTTATGGTCGGTTTTTGAGCTGTTTTTGTCTTGTGTATAATATTATAAACTCTTAGACTAATACATGTATAGAAGAGACTACTCACTCCCTGTTGAAGTGGAGGGGTCCCTGTTCGTTGAAATAGCCATCGAGTGAGCTGCAGCCAGGTCCTCCATTCTATAAGAGTGCGCAATGATTATTTATACAGCTCAGCACCATGCAGCCATGGGTGGTTGAGTGGGAGAAATTGTTATGCAACAAGAGAATGTGGTCTATCATATCATGTGATTCAGTTAGTGAAATCATAAATCATGTGATTCATTGGTTTGACAGTCTAACTTGATTTAGCTAGAGTACCACAGTCTCACAGAGATTATATCAATTTTAAACGAAAGGAAAGCATGTGACCACCGGACATAGCTATACATCACGGTAATAGCTACGCATCCTATCTTTATTTATTGTTATGTACTCACCAGCCAGAGAACAACTGGATCGGTAGCCGGCTTGTCTTCACTCAACACGAACCTGTGAAATTAAAACAGCGATTGCACTCTAACCAATCAAATATAGATTCAAGAAAGACTTTTAGTATTCGCTCTCACCAGTAATGCATGTGTTTTGTGGCGCTGATATTAATGTAGCCGCTGTATTGCTTGCTGGGTAGCGAACCGCTCCAACCAGGCAGCGATGTGATAACATCTCCCGGGATGTCGGCACGACTGAGGTCCAGCACTCCCAGTAGCACAAGTGGAGCCAGCAAACGAAGCATCTTTCTCTGAGATATGTCCGATATAGCAACTTGACGGTACTAGACGGATGTTGCTTCACGTTTTTATAAAACCGTTTGTTACGTAAGATGAAAGAAAGGTGGGGCTGGTTATGTGGGGGAGGACACCATAACTTCCGGCCCTATTCCATACCACGATGCCGGGAATGGATCTTCTAAACCTTAGCATAGAGGCCAGTAAGAATTTCAAGGGATGTTTGACGACTAGAGAGCACCTCATCACATCTCCCTGTATCTACTATCACTACCTATGTGATGACATAGATGACCGAGTATAACTGACAATATTTGTATCCTCTTTACCTTCTCTAATTATAGGGATGGGGGTGTGGGTACAGGAGTCTACAGTGTCTGTGTTCCTGGGCTGTATCACAGAGGCATAAGAAATGTGGAGTTGAAGAGAAGGAGAAAGGAGAGCTGGAGGATGCTAGTGTCTCTGAAGAGAGGAGCAAAGAATGGAAGGTTCCTAGTCTAAGAGAGATCCAGGAGACTCTTGTAGAGGTGGGAGACAAGATGCCAGAGTTTATTGGATCTCGAGAATGGATTGGTACTTTTGAAACTTGTCTGGTACTAGACCACCTTTACTCTGTGAGTACGATCCTATAACTACATACTTAACGTGTTTGCCATGGTAGTTTATTACATTTTGAATTGCTGTGTACAAAAACTTAGGAACCAAAACATCTTAAAAGCATTCATATTCCATAAAAACAGCTCGTTGAAAGAGGTGTTTGTAAAAACTGCACCAAGAGCATGGATCCGTAACTGCTCTTAGTAGAATTAATCTTCTTGTAGATGGATTCAACATGGTGTAAGCTCCTTCTAGCACTAATTCAACTATCATCCCTACTCTTTGTCTGTGGCAAGACTAATGATAAGTTTGTATTAGATCCAAAGATTTGGATCAATTCGAAGTTGCCTGTGCTGTGTCCCCCACCACCTCATCTTCGCATGTTCTACTGCTCCAATGGATCTATCTACATCTCAACATCGTTTATTGCAACACTCAACAACAACAATGAGCACAATAATGGCTCTCTGGTGGTAGCTGAAGTGATATTTGAACAGAACAGAAGTCGTGGTGGGCTTCAGAACAACGGCTTTCTTCGTACTCTACCTCAACAAATGTCAGAGTTTAACAGTTTCTTTTGCAATGGCACAAACAGAGAGGGGAAACTCTGCAGTCAGTGCAAGAAAGGCTGTGGAATAGCTCTCTATTCTTACTACGGCTTACCCTGCCAGTGCCGGTGTAGAAGTTACGGGATACCTCTCTACTTCTTGCTGGAGTTAAGTTTCTCAACTCTTTTCTTTGCTGTGGTATTTTTCTTCCAAGTCTCTGTATTTTCCAGCAAGTGGTACGGACTTGTAATGTATTTTCAGTTGACAGCTAATGTGGGAAACACCTATCCAGTGATGTATTCACTCTACCACAAAGCTGGTCGCAGTGTTCCTGTAGTGTTGGAATCACTGTATGGGATCTGGAACATGGATTTTTTTAGACATGCTATCCCAATGTTTTGTGTGACAGAGAATATTAGCACACTGGGGGCCATCAGCACTGGTTATTTCTCAGCTCTTTGGCCTCTGTTTCTAGTACTCCTCGTATCACTAGCTGTTGAATTGCACAAGAGAAACTATAAAATCGTGGTTCGTCCATGGAAGGTGGTGAATATAATAACATGTGGGATTTTATCTCGTCAGTTTGCACAGATTAACTTGATCCACACTTTTGCCACTTTCTTGTTTCTCTCCTACTTGAAACTGATGTATGTATCGTACGCTTTGCTGTCGGCTACCGTTCAATATAGCCTACCTCTGCCAATATTGCACCACACTCAGCCAAACATGACCTGGCTAACTCTGGATCCCAACATTCCATATGGTCACAGACACCACCTGAAGTATGCCATTCCAGCCTTACTAATCGTCCTAGTGGTTGGCTGTTTCTTTCCACTGGTTCTACTGCTCTATCCCCTGAAATGTGTCCACCGTTGGTTCTCGTGCGGAGAAAACAGAAGGACTAGACGATTCTGGATCGGAGTAAAAACATTCATCGAAGCTTTCCATGGTGATTTCAAAGACGGAACAAACGGGACAAGAGACTGTAGAGTGGTTCCAGCCATTGCTCTCTATTTCAAGGTCTTTTACGGAATGTCCTCCACTATCCATGGATTGCCAATACTGGCATACAATCTTCCGCTAATATACGCAGCTATTTTATTGGGTTCTATCATCGTAATGGCATTCTTTGGACTGGCTAAACCATACAAGATCAAGAAACACAACTTAATCGAGGTTTTACTCTACGCCTTGTTTGCAATGGAGTCAATGATGATCGTTGCAATATTCTCAAACTGGTCATATGACAATCACATGATATACACTCTAACTCTCCTATCCTTACTTCCTTCAATAGCCATGGTGTTATGGATTGAGTATAGGGCATTTAGGTATATTATTCTACCCAGAGCCAGTAACAAAAAATAATCCAAAAATAATCAAACCCATTATGTTCGCTTTATTATACACATAATGTTTTTAATAATAAACTATTGTGAAAGTTTATGGGTCAAATATTGGTGAGTTTATGGGTCAAATATTTGTGTCTTAGGTGGCCTGTAAGATAGTGCATGTACACAGTGGAGCAGAGGTGGTGGAACATATCGATATGCTGGCAAGGCACTTTGATACCATTGGATCACCAGTCATGATTGGTATTCTATTTGTAATAAAACCCTACATACTATATACCGTATTTAGTGGGTGTTGAACAATTTTGCAAATAAAGAAACTTGCGTCATAAATTTCTTCCACCTGATGCCATGCCATCATGAAATTTCAACCACTCCACTATAAGACTCCTGATATAACATGTCATGCAGTTTCTATATAGTGTAAGAAGTGAGAACTCTACACACAGGTGGAGATGTTGATGGATCGTCAAAGACACTGATTGGAGTACTGGTTGAACACAGCAAACCCAGTACTGCTAGATTCCTTATTGCTGTAAGTGTTATTTGTTATATACATAACCAGATTAGCTGTTTTCTCTGCAGTTATAACTAATTTCCCTTCACAAACTTATCTACTACAAAGTTTGCTACATACATAGTTGCTTGCACAATGCTTTTCTGCTGTCAACTATCTCTATTTTTACAAAGGACCCTCACTATGTAAACTGCTCTACGGATGAAGGTGACACTGCAGTACTGCTCTGTGAGAAAGGGTTGGGTTGGCATGGACTAGAAGTTTTCCAGAAATCGTCCTACTATAACTTCTGCCTTCCTCAACCCCTCTCGACACACTGACAACTTCTTTTGCTACTTAATATTTTATACCAAATTGAGTTTCTGTATAAATTGTTGTGTTTTATTCAGACAAAATGATTTAGCATCTCTAAAGGAGTGTTATGGTCGTCCACATCTATACTTATGAGTTCAGAGTTTACCGATCTGAGAGAGGGAGCGAGGAGGGCAGTAGGAGACGTCACGAATACCAAATGCAGCAGGTCCCACTACCTGTATGGCCTGCGGGGTTAGTAACCTGGGGTTAGCTGGTAGAGCCAGTACCCCTACTCTCAGTCCATAGCGAACCATCTCTGTGGTGATCGGATAACCTGTACAATTAGTTTGAGTATAACAACATAATCATCATGAGTATACAGTGGAACCTCTCTATAATAGATAATATGACACTGTACATCTATGCTGTAACTGGCAATGCACTCAACGCAAGCTCTTGCATCGATATTGTAAACCAGGCTTTACTCTGTATTGCTTGATCTATAGAGGCACCCCCTCTATAAAGCAGACCTATTTTTAGCATTAGAGGCTCCAAGATTTGTGTGTAGCTTCAAATGTATCATGTCCATACATAACATACTGGTATATATAGAGATCAGGAATCATATGTACCTGTGTCAGAGTCCACTACACAGATGAGATCAGGAGTGCAGGCCATGACTGCACCACCACCACCATCTGCTCCCTCCTCCTCCTCCTCCTTCTCAACATAGCGTACGATGTAGTTCTCATTCTTGGCCAAGACTTTGACCTTGTGACCTTTATAGATGTCCAAACCTTCTACTATAGCCTCCAGTCTGCCAAACCCAGCCTCAGTCACGTGAACCACGTCTGTCACCTGGCGTCAGTTGGGTATGAAACCAGCTAATACCTTTCACAGGAAATTTCTATGCTACTATTTCACTCATATATACTAGGTTTATATAGTGTGTAAAGTGCTTGCACAGAGCTCTCTTTTCACAGGCAAGATTGATTTCTGACTAAAGCTGAATTCACAATGTTGCGCATATGTAGCTACATGCAAGGTGGAATGATGTATGTATTACTGTGTCATGCAGTGAAGGATAGAAGTGTACGGAGCAGACTGTGTGGCATAATCTAACTTAAGAAGCTTAAAATATAACTTTTCTGCACTCAGTACCAGGTACATACATACATTCATGTATATGTATATAGTATCATGTATGTGTTGTATGTGTTAAGGAACAATAGCAATGTGACCATTTTAAAACAGTTCAGACAATTTTAAGATGGAGTTACAATTATTGATGCCTGACACAAAAATGGTAGATTTGAGGTGCATTGACATGGCTTAGTGAGAAAAAGAGACCTTGCCCACGATGAGTATGACTCCATTCTGTTGCTCTGCAATGGCCTCTAGCACATTGGTATGACTGACACGGGCTCGTCTCACAGCTCGACCCAGCTGCCATGCCATGCTCATTGACAGCAGGACAGCTGTGTTCAGGACGTCCTGAAGAGTCAGGACACCTAGACATATACCACATGACATGCTGCAGAGGTGTGAAGCAAAGAGAGAGAAACACAATTTGCATACGAAAATAAAAACCTTCAAAATTTTATTCTGGTGTGCAATCAAATACACGAAGGTGCGTGCTTTGAAAAGTTAACTTTATTCAAGCTTATGAGAAATTTGCACTAACAAATTTCCTGCTACACAATATATGGCTATGTGACATTATGTATATATCCATACTTCACGGACTCACCCCATTCTAACACACTCCCCCCTGAAGAAATCCTCCAACTCCTTGGCCCCGCCCACATGGGTACAGGCGATCACCTCTCCCTTGTTGTCCGCCACAGTAGCAGGGTAGGGGCGACAGCCGTAGATGAAAGGAGTGTACATCTGGAGCTCCGGGAAGGCTCGCCCCATACCGTCTGCATCCAGCACAGGTAGGCCCAGCTCTGCTCCCATCACCAGTGGCTCAAACGAGTTTGCACCTCCAATTTCAGCACTAAACAGGTGAGTGATCTGCCGCTCCTAGATTCAAATACAGCATTAGGTCAGATGTTCCATACTTGAAGCAGAATCTCATTAAAGTGAACACTGTTAGTATTAAATACTTCTATTATGTTCATGTGAGCTTAACCTTATGTTCATGTGAGATTAACCTTTCTTGCCGTTGAGGTATCAATCTTGAGCAGAGCACTTGGTTCGGCAATCCAAGCTTTGTTCCCACCACCTATATCCATCTCCTTCACCTGTAATTTCTGGTTACCCTGCTTCCCCCCTTCCTCCCATCCTCCGGCTGATTCGTCATAGATACCACTGGCCATGACACGCTGGAGAGCATTGAGAGCCAGTTTGGTCTCGTTTCCCGAGATCATTTTCTCCGAGATAATGAGAGGGGCACCCATTAGAGCACCACACGTCAGCAGCCCCACATCAGATGCCTTTAACCTGTAAATTATTGAAGGTTATTCGAAAAAGGCCCTAAAGCTTTGTTGTTAATGTATAACCTTTAACCTCTACGTATAATACATACACATAATATACATCAGAAGGTTAAGGCCCTGAAGATTTGTGGTTTAGGTATTCTTTACATAGAGATACCGAAGTCTCTCAAGCAGGGGCCCTGTGGCTTAGCGGTTAAAGCGCCTGTCTAGTAAACAGGAGATCGCCAGTTCTAATCCTGCCAGGGCCTTCCCTTTTTGTTTTCAACTTCACTGCAACCATACACCATATGTACATAAACTATTTTTTGAGGAAACCATAAATGTTGATTATAATGGTTGGATTGAATTAACAGTAGAAAATACTCAGAAGAAGCAATATAACACGGTACTATAATAACACAAAGAAGCTCTACTCCTCTCGGCAGCAAGACAGATTGTGGAAGTTTTCAAACAATTTATACCTGAGTGGGTTGACAACAGTGATACTCCTGCCCATGGCCAGTTGCCTGAGAGCCACAAGTCGACCGATGTTCGGATCTCCTCCTCCTCCACAGCCCAAGAGACCTGCTCCCACCGCCACACACTCCACATCCTCTGCACTCAGGCACCATCTCTCTCCTAACAATCACACACACACAGGATACTCAATCATGATGATTAAGTAACGTTTAGCCAGGTCTGCGAAATTTAGCCGATTCATGTCGCCAGCGCATAAACGCGACAAACGCACTCGGCAGCGCGTTAATTTAACGTCTATAACCTTTTCGCTAAAGAAGCGCTGTATCTCAACTACTATTCTACAAGCTATACAGTAATGTGTTTTCGTTCATATTACGGGCCGCGTACGCACTCTTTTGGGAAGCTAGCGAAGATCGAGCGCGGACTTGCGCGCATGCGTATAAGCACGCGTATATACGGCGCCCTGTGATAAAGTAGATTAGATGGAGGTGTTGCAAGTAAAGCGTCTGACAAGCCTAGAAGAGGTCTTCCGGGCAACAGAGAAGAGGGTGTCAGGCAACTACAGACCGGGAGAACAGGACCACAGGATATTCTTTGAACTGGATCCAACCGGATTTTATGCAGGTCTTCTGGGACCAGATATAGTAGGTTGTATGTGTGTACTTCGACACTGTGAAAAGTTTTACTTTGTTGGGTACTACTTTGTCTGTGAGGGGTACAGAGGGAGAGGTTTTGGACGACAGATGTGGAGCAAGGTTATGGATCTAGCATCACTACCACAAGACTGTAACATCGGGCTAGTGTCCTCCATAGCTCAGCAGCCTATCTATGAAAAGTTGGGGTTCAAGATGAGCTGGCTGATACTCAATAGCGACGTGCACACATCAGAGGCACTATTATCTCTATCAAAAATACAGGAATCACCTATCACGCAAATAAACACAAAAAAGATTACCGGCGACACGTTTGAAAGTATAGTTGAATACGACGCTCAAGCGTACGGCTTTTCTCGTCGTGTGTTTCTAGACAAGTGGCTCTTTGCATCAAACTGCCATTCGTTTGTGGCACAAGAAACTGGAGGAAAGGTAGTGGGTTATGCCACAGTAAGGAGAACTCTTAATGAGAGAGAAGGATGGAAGATAGGACCCCTGTTTGCCGATGACACTGAAACAGCCATAAAACTTTATAAAGCCGTATTTGATGCGGTTACAGCTACTCACAAGAATGCACTCGTCCGTGTGACAACGCCATGTGCCAATGCGGCTGCTGTACAGATATTTAGGGCAGTAACAGACAGAGGTACAGAGAGAGAAAACTTTGTTCGAATGTACACTGGAGGTGTACCACTTGGTACAAAACTTGACAAGATCTTTGTTCACACGGCAGTCGAGATTTACTAAGTAATCATATACATATCAATAAAGGATTGATATCAAATCACATGTTCACAACACACTTCACTTGAATTACCTGTAAAAACTGTTGCAAATTTTGCCGCATTTTAAAATAATGCAAAAGTTTTTTTTCGCAAAATTTCTGCCCAAATGCACACAGTAGTGAGCTAATCTCCAAGCTTGCAGTTCACAAGACCTTGTTTGTAAAGTGTTACTGTACGGCATTTCGCAGATCAACAAAAGTTTTAGGGTATCAAAGTAATGACCTTCAACTTGCGGGCATATCAGACCAGCGGCCATGTCTCTCTCTTTGTCCTCCTCCGAGGCAAACGGCCAGTGGGGGTTGTCTTGAGCTGCTGCACTCATCAAAGCCTCTTCCTCCTCGCCGTCCTCTTGGAGCGGTCCTATTGCCTTCACCCGGACTCTGACCTTGTTTGCCACGTACGCCACGTCCACCACATCCTCACTGTGAATGTATACCTTGGCACGAATCGCCCCTTTCTTAACCACCTCCGATATCGCCCGTTCCCTTATCTTCTCCAATACACGCAGCCTGGCTTTCTTGATTTTTTCCTCCTTCTCTTCTTCACCCACCTCCTCTCCTTTATCATTGACCTCGAGAGACTCAACAGCATCAATGGTAGCACCAACAGAGCCCAGACCTGCTCCTATGGCATTTGCTACATCCTGTAACATGATTGTAATAATTATATTTTCACTGGTGCAAATATTCGCAAAAGCTTAGAAGATGATGCTCTTAGAATAAAATTAAATTTCGGAGCATGTACCAACACGATTTTTTCACTTTCGTACGCAATGCACTTTGAAACATGCAAAAATGTGCACCATTTGAAAATTTCAATTTTAAAGGGTTATATCAATATTAAGAGTTATGTGTATGTCAAAGGAAATGGTTCCTTAAGCCTGGTTCACAATATGACGCTGAGTGCTTGCGTCGCTCAGCGTCGCAGCGTCAACGCTCGTGTGTGACGCTGGATTAGGATTTATTTCTATTCCAGCGTCGCGTTGCGTCAGCTAACGCAGTAGTAAGCGCTCATAAGCCCGTATTTTGACAGTACAGCCTTGTAATAACATGTTGAGTGTGACGACGCTCGCGACGCAAGCTCCCAGCGTCATATTGTGCACTAGGCTTTACTCTTAGGTTTCAGACAATACAATAAAATCATAGTATATACATACTAGAAGAGGTTTCTACTCACCCAGTGGGTCTTTGGTATGACGAGGGAGGACACACCTTGAAGATGTATTGACTGGTCCACCAGACAGCTTCCTCCACCTACCAGTACCACTGGAACATCGGATCTCTCTGTCTACAAGAACACCTTAACTATAGCCCGGTTTACATGGACATCTTAAACCGGTTTGGAAACTAGTTTAACTTGTGTAAACAGTCTAAACTGGTTTCCAAACCAGTTTAACTTTATCCGTGTAAACAGGGCTTAAAACACAATAGACTGGTAGGATCATGTTAGAGAATTTTGTCTTGAACATGATGATGTGTTCATATAACTATACATGTGCATGGTTAGGTTATGTATATGTTTGTTTTTTTGTGGAAATATCACTTATCAAAACTCATTCACATTTAAAACTATAACAATGATTAATGCCTCAGATAACTATTCATCGATAGCTCCTAACATACCTTCACACAGTCAATTCCCCTCTCTATCCTCTCCCGTATGACAGACAAGGCCTTGTAGACCAACAGGGGGCTGAGAGAGTCCACAACGGAGGGGGACACCCGGCAGATGGTGCGAGGAGCCACACCGGCTGCCACGGCAACGTCAGTGGCCGTACAGGTCTTTCCTCCAAAGCACAGACCCTCTGTTATCAGTCTGTGGCCCACACTGTGGCCGAGAGTCAGCTTTGACTGAAAAATTGAGACACAGAGAGAAGAGAGAGTCTTCCTGAAGCATGGTATGTAGGGTTTATGGCGTGGCTTACAGAGCTGTTGTCCCAGATACAGGTAGAGCCTCCACCCAACTCAAGACTGAGGACATCCGGCATTGAGAAATTGGTCCTCACTCCACCTACCTGTATAATAGTGGAACTTGGTTGATTAAACTGAACACCAGACAGCAACAGGAGTCTCATTAAGGGTATGCTCATTAATAAGACTATAGAGTTAGTTCATACTAAAGTATCAACAGTTTTCATTTAATGAGGCTCCACCATATTCAAAGAGAGTCAAACTTGTCCACAGCTTCACAGAGATCCTTTATTATGAAGGTAAATTTCTATAGAATCATACATGTATAACTAGTTAGAATTAGTTAATATTAGTTTTAGCTGTGACATTCAATAAACGGCTATTGGTCTTACTTTACGCTGAGAAGAAGCTTCTCTGGGGAATCCATTCTTGATGACTCCAATATCAGTTGTGGTACCTCCAATGTCTACCACAATGGCGTCTCGGAGACCAGAAAGGAAAGACGCTCCTCTCATGCTGTTTGTGGGTCCTGAGGAGAAGGTAAAGACTGGGAACTCCAACGCCTCCTCTTCACTGTGGGGACAGTCCACACAAGAGAAATATCAATATGCAGTACTCTGCTTGCATTGGTCATCACCTTCAACCACCAATCCGAATTTTTACTAACTAACTAAACTTATTTTACCACATCTCTATCATACTTTGGTGTCATGCTAATAGCAGAAATGCTCACCTGATGAGGGTTCCATCATTCTGGGTCAGGTAGAATGGACATTTCAATCCCAAGTCATCAAGTGCCGTGCGGAAAGCTCTGATTGTCTGCTGTGCCAGGGGCCTCAGAGCCTCATTCAGAATGGCTGCATTTTCCCTCTCCAACAAACCCAGTAGACCAATCTATACAGTAATATATGCCATCAAACAATAGACAATACATACAGTAGTACAATACCTGATGTGATAGCGTACAGGTGATGCCCGGACATTTGGACTTAATGATCTGTGCTGCACGCTGCTCCTGATTGTTGCTGCTTACAGGATCGTCATGCGGCGAGAAGACGCCGCATACGACCACGTTCCTAACTGGAGGATCGCTGGCTGATATTTCTGTAGCTACTCGACCCAGCTCCTCCTCGTCAAGTTCGGCTATGGAGCGGAGGTCGTATTCGAATCCTCCGCTGACCATGTGGATGCCACCGCACAGGATCTCGCGCAGGTCGTCCGGAAAGTCGCTGTACGGAGGGAGATAGCGAGTTGCGCTCCCGCAGAGGCGAACGGCGGCGACGCGAGCGAGGCGAGAGCGATCGCGAGAAACTACCGCGTTTACGAAGTGAGTCGTTCCTATACAGACGCGTGATACGTTCTCTACCACAGTATCCTCGGTTAGACCGCCGGTGAGACCCTCGGTCAGTGCTGCACGGATGGCATTGACTACACCCCGAGTCTTGTCCTCCTCCGTGAGCCGTTTCGCTGCTGCAACTACTGTATGACCGCTAAGGACGACTGCATCCGTGTTCGTACCTCCAACATCTACCCCGATCACGTATTTAGGATGACTAGGAGCCATGGCGGTTGAATAAAAAGCAAAGAGAGACCACGTAGTAAAGGTCAAAGTGCGCAGTGGCCCGCCCCTTATAATCAACATTGCCTAGCAACGAAACATAAGCATGCGCTGAACCATTGCGCGGGTCAATTTTGAAACACTGTTTTTATCTTTGCTCGTGTAGCTAAAATGTCTACTATAGAAGATCTGTACGGACCTCAGAGAACACTGGCCAGGGACAGAGCCAAGAAACTGTTAGAAGCAGATCACGTGAAATGCAATTTTCAGCGCGGGATTGAGCAGCAGAGCAGTCTACGGAACTCTCAGACTGAGACTGCAGTTTCATTCAGGGTATGCATATAATAAATTAAGTATGGCTATGCACACTACACACACCTTTAAGACACCAATGACAATATGTCTATGTTCTGTAGGAGCATAAACCAGCAGACTTGGTGTCCTCACTGCGAGAGAGAGCCAGTAGAGATCTCGGCTCACAGAATGCTACTCATCTCAGTCTCGGCTCTGACACTTCTCCTCGGACAACTGTGGTCCGCTCCGACTTCATTGCCAAGCCAACCAAAAGAGTAAATTTACAAATACAATGAAACCCGAAAGGAGCCATAGTTACTCGGGAGATGTGTTTAAAATTAATGTTAACAACCTGAATACAAACCTTTATGCAACCATTTCATAATACTCACTACGTTAACTACATTGAAACCTGTCCACCAACAATAACCCCCTATATTTGTCCCAGTAATTCCCATACCCTTGAAGTCACCAGCTGTATACATAAACTGACCACTTTTTTGCATCCCAGATGCGGTTACAGAGTTTATTATTCCTCATTCAATATTTAACGAAATATTCTTAATCTCTCCAGTTTCAGCAAGTCATACCTGAAGGGGTTCATGAAATTCACTTAGCAGTGAGTTAATATACCCCAAATTCTATATAAGATGACTATGTATTTTTTCTACAGGATATGGTACCACAATATATGGTGGACAAGAGATTTGGAGAAAGCCTCTACAGTTCTGACTTTGATGGCAAAAAGGTTACGTATGTATCTATTACTCAGTGTCCATATATTATGGTAATGTGTTGTGATTGTAGAGTTATGGTGAGTGGTCTAGTTGTGCTGCGAAAGAGGGTCAGAAAGTTGGGCGCAGACACAAGACAACTGGCTATCAGATATCAACTCATTTTAAACTCGGCAGCGACCCTCCAGAGTAAGGCTAAAACAAAATCCTTTTCTCACAAGGCACAGAGTATTGCTAGGGGATATTGGCAATGTTTTAGTTAGTATGTGTATAATTGTAAGAATGGTTTTATCACTAGAACGACCCAATATGTCATGGATCCTACAATTTTTAAATTTATAAATGTTTAAAATTACTTATATATAATGTGTAGATTGGCAAGTGAAACAAGTCGATGCTTCACTGAAAAGCAGTTGGATCAGCCAGCACTCGTCTCTACTAGCAGTTCTATTAGTAAAGTTGACTCATCGTTATCTGCAGCATCCAACGTCTTCAGATCTGGCGACTATAATCTTCCTTATCGTTCCTCACGTGGACACTTTCTCTCCACTCAGAAGCAGGACTATGTCTCACCAGCCGGAGTTCCCACTACCACTAAGAAAGCTTACTCTCACGTTCTTCCCAGGTCACTAGCTATATTATCACAAGGGCACGAGAGTGCCCTTGTATATAGGGATTGGCATGGTTTAGCTA
>JAODVQ020415011.1:0-57383 GCA_025400075.2 Phenganax stokvisi | reverse complement strand
CCCCGACTCGGTTCGAGAATCAGGCTTGCTCACAACGGGGCGTCCACATATGTACTAACGCTCGTACGGGCAGGAGCAGTAGCATCAGAACCGAGGCGGTAGGGCTGCATTCCGGGGATTTCAAGCTCTAGCGGCGGCAGTCTCCACACCCAACGCCGCCCCTTCCCCGCTCCCCAGCCGCAACGTTGCCGGCGGTTCCACCTCGCGCCGCACATACCCCAGGCCGATCACTTGCCCGAACCGGGGCGAGTCCGCCACCGAGGTCACGCGGCCCCGCACCTTCGTCCCGCCCGCCTCGAACAGCTGCGCCCCGGGCCGCGCAGCGACATCCCCGAACCTGAGTGCCCGCAGGTGCCAGTTCACGCGACCGCGATGCCGGATCCGCACGATGACCTCCTGGCCGGTGTAGCAGCCCTTGTCGTGATCGAAAGCGACATCGACAAGCCCGGCTTCGACGGGGATCGTGCCGTCGTCCATATCGATGCCGAACTCCGGGAAGCCGGCCTCGACCCGCAGCGTGTGCCACACGCCCGCACCGACCGGAACCGCCCCGTGCTCTCGAAGCCGGTCCCACACGCCTGACGCCGTGTCCGCCCCGACCCAGACATCCCATGACGGGACCTGGCGCACCCCACGCGCCACCAGCGCGCCGTCGCCGAGTGGCCCGTCATCCAGCAGCGCGAACCCGTCCGCGGGCGCCGCGCCGAACGCCGCCGCGACCGTTTCGCCCGCGCGGGGGCCGACCAACGTGAGCAGCCGGGCTCCCGCGCCGAGGTCTTCGACTCGCGCAAGCCTCGGGGGGAGAAACCGCCTGAAGTGCGCGAGCACGGCCTCGTGCGCAACCTCCGCGACACTCAACCCCAATCCCTCTTCCTCTCCGGCCCCCAGCCACACGGTCACCGAATCGGTCACCATGCGCCCTTTCGCGGTGAGAATGGTCCCGTAGACGGCCTCGCCCTGCATGGGCTGGCCCACGGGCGCCTCGGGCATCCGGCTCGTCACGATCCCGTTGAGCATCTGCACGGGCGCGCGCCCGTGTACGCGGAGCAGCCGCCGGTCCGCCCGAACGACCACCCCGCACCCGTCCACCGCCGCCCGGTACTCCGCGGCGGGATCCCCGTAGTGGCGCCTCGGCTGCAACGTCACCGCGGGTCGCCTCCCGTCACCGCTTCCCGCCGGCCTTCCCGTTCCTGAGCTCGTGGACCAGCGCCTCGACGCGCTGCACGTCCCGGGCGGCCGGCGCGAAGGTCAGATACGTCTCCAGCTGGGTGACCGCCTCCTGCGCGCGCCCCAGCTGCGCCAGCAGATAGCCGCGGTCGCGAATCTGCGTCGGTGCGGTCGGCCGGACGATCAGAATTCGCTCGACGGCCGCCAGCGCCCGGGCATGGTCCCGCGTGCGATGGTAGATGCCTTTCAGGTTGAGCAGAAGCCGCACGATCATGTCCTGCTTCGTGGCGGTCTTCAGGTGCCGGTCGTCCAGCTGCACCACGCCGCCGTGCTGCCGGTCGAGAATCTTCTGCGCCTCGGAACGCAGGCGAACCTTCCCGCCATGGAACGGATCGATCAGGAACTCGACCGCCTCGCCCCGGTAGCGCACCAGGAAATGTCCCGGGAAGTTGACGCCCTCCAGCGGCAGATCCAGGCGCCATCCCGTTTCGAGAAGGATGATTCCAAGGGTGAGCGGAATCCCGAGGCCCCGATCCAGTACGTCATTGAGAAACGAATTGCGCGGGTCGTGGTAATGGTTGCGATTCCCGCGCAGCTTGCGGACCCCGAAGAGGTTCCTGAGCGTCTCGGTCAGAACGACCGGCGGCGCGTGCTCCGACCCGAGCCGGTCCCGCGCTTCCTCGGCGAGCATGTCGAGCCGCACCAGGTAGCGGTCCACCGGGAGCTGGACGTACTCCTCCCGTGCGACCAGCAGCGCCACCCGCGCGAGATCGATGTCCCCGTCGGGACGTTCGACCTCGCGGGCGAACTCCTGCCGGGCGGACCAGGCGGGCGCGTTCATGGGCAGAATCCGTCCTTCATCATGCCATGAGGATGGGCACCGCCTCCGTCCATGTAAACCCCGTCCGAATACGCGGCATCCGATTAGATTCGGAGCATGAGCACCACACCCCGCGACCAGAGGCCCGGGATCAGGCTGAGCACGCTGTCGCACGGCGCCGGCTGAGCCTGCAAGCTCGGCCAGTCCGAGCTGGCGCAGGTTCTGCGTCACCTGCTTCCCACCGACGACCCCCGTGTGCTGGTCGACGCCAGCACGAGGGACGACGCGGCCGTGTACCGTCTCGCCGACGGACGCGCCCTGGTCGTCACGCTCGATTTCTTCACGCCGATCGTCGACGATCCCTACGATTTCGGTCGCATCGCCGCCGCGAACGCCCTCTCGGACGTGTACGCGATGGGGGGGCGGCCGCTCTTCGCGCTCAACCTGCTGTCGTTTCCGCGGAAGCTGCTGGGTGACGGGCTTGCGGAGGAGATCGTGCGCGGCGGCGCGGACAAGGCGCGCGAGGCGGGGATCGCGGTGCTCGGCGGCCACTCGATCGACGACGCCGAGCCAAAGTACGGGATGGTCGCGGTCGGGGAGGCCGATCCGGCGACCATGCTCTCGAACGACCGGGCGCGGTCCGGCGACGACCTGGTGCTGACCAAGCCGCTCGGGTCCGGGATCGTGGCCACCGCGATCAAGGCGGGCGCGTGTCCCCGCGACGTGCTGGGCGCCGCCGTCGAGATGATGGCCCACCTGAACCGCAACGCTTCCGAAGCCGCGCTTGCCGCCGGCGCCGGCGCAGCCACCGATGTGACCGGGTACGGCCTCATCGGCCACCTCGGCAACATGTTGCGCGCTTCGGGCGTGTCGGCGCGGATCGATGCGGCCGCCGTCCCGGTGCTGGACGGCGTCGCCGCGCTGGTCGAGGCCGGCCACGTCCCGGGCGGCACGCGCCGCAACCAGGACGACGCCGCCGAAACGGTGAGCTACGGGAGAGAGGTCTCCGACGTCACGCGCATCCTGCTCGCCGACGCGCAGACCTCGGGCGGCCTGATCATCGCGAGCCCGCCGGAGCGGACCGCGGCGCTGCTGGGCGAGCTGGAGGCGCACGGCGAGCAAGGGGCCGTCTTCGGGAAGGTGAGTGCGGGGCCGGCAGGCCGGATCGCGATTCTGTAGGGGGCTCGTCGGTGCGCCCCCCTACGCCTGAATGGGCGTGACCTCCTCCGGCCTCACGGTCGCCCGGGCGGCGATCGCCTTCTTCGCGGGACGGCGGATCGACAGCTCCACCACCCTGTGCAGATCCTCCACGAGGTGGACCGTCAGCGAGTTCCGCACCGCGTCGGGCAGGTCTTCCAGGTGCGCCTCGTTCTCCTGCGGCAGGATGATCTCGGTGATGCCGGCGCGCACCGCGCCCAGCACCTTCTCCTTCACGCCGCCGATGGGCAGCACCCGGCCCGTGAGCGTCAGCTCCCCGGTCATGGCCAGGTCCGCGCGCACCTTCCTGCCGGACACGGCCGAGATCAGCGCGGTCGCCATCGTGATTCCGGCGGAGGGCCCGTCCTTGGGCACCGCGCCGGCGGGCACGTGGATGTGGATCTCGCGCTTGTCGAGCGCCTTCTCGTCGATTCCCAGCGTCCGGTAGTTGCTCTTCGCGTAGGAAAGCGCCGCTCTCGCCGATTCCTTCATGACGTCGCCGAGCTGGCCGGTGAGCACCAGGCCGCCCTCGCCGGGCATCACGCTGGCCTCCACGAACATGATGTCCCCGCCCATGGGAGTGTAGAACATTCCCGTGGCCACCCCGGCCGAGTCCTCCGCGGCCCGCCGCTCGGGGAACACGCGGGGACGTCCGAGGAGGTCCTTGGCGGTCGCGAGGGTGATCTCCATCCCGTCGCTCTCGTCCGACGCGATCTTGCGGGCCACCTTGCGGCCCAGCTTGCCCAGCTCGCGCTCCAGCTGCCGCACCCCGGCCTCGCGGGTGTAGTTCTGGATCACGCCGAGGATCGCGTCGTCACCCACCGCGAGTTCGTCTTCCCGCAGTCCCGATTCGCGCAACTGGCGGGGCAGCAGGTACCTGCGGGCGATCTCCAGCTTTTCCTTTTCGGTGTAGCCGCGGAACTCGACCGTCTCCATCCGGTCCAGGAGCGGCGCCGGAATGCGGTCCTCGTAGTTGGCCGTCGCGATGAACAGCACCTCGGACAGGTCGAAGGGCACTCCCAGATAGTGGTCGATGAAGGTCGAGTTCTGCGCCGGGTCGAGCACCTCCAGAAGCGCGGCGCTGGGGTCGCCCTGGAAGGACACGCCCAGCTTGTCCACCTCGTCCAGCAGGAAGACGGGGTTCTTGGTGCCCGCCTCCTTCATCCCCTGCACGATCCTGCCCGGCATCGCGCCCACGTAGGTGCGCCGGTGTCCGCGGATGTCGGCCTCGTCGCGCGCGCCCCCAAGCGAAATGCGGACGTATTTCCGTCCCACCGACCGCGCGATCGACTGCGCGATGCTGGTCTTGCCCACCCCGGGCGGACCCGCGAAGAGCAGGATCGGACCCTTCCCGCCGTCGGCGGGCAGCAGATCGTCCGGATCCGCCGGGTCGTCGCCCGCAGGCGCCTCGTCTTCGGTGGCCGGCTGAACCAACTCGGCCGTGCCATCGTCGTCCTCCACTACGGCGACCTCCTCCTCGTCGTCCTCCAGGAAACGCTCCTGCTGGAGCTTCCGCACGGCCAGGAACTCGAGCACCCGGTCCTTCACGTCCTCGAGACCGTAGTGGTCCTCCTCCAGGATTTCCTCCGCACGGTGGAGATTGAGCTTGTCGTCGGTGCGCTCGCTCCAGGGCAACTCGGTGATCCAATCCAGGTAGGTGCGGATGACCTGGTACTCCGCCGACTGCGGTGCCGTGCGGTTGAGACGCCGCAACTCGCGCTCGACCTCGTTCCTCGCGGTCTCGCTCAAATCGAGCGCCTCGATCCGTTCGCGCAGTTCGTCGGCCTCCTCGCGCTCTCCCTCCTCGCCCAGCTCCTTGCGGATCTGCTTCATCTGCTCGCGCAGCAGCATTTCGCGCTGGCGTTCACCCAGCTCCTCCTGCACCTTCGCCTGGATGTCCTCGTGCGCCTCGATCCGCACCAACTCGCGCTCGACCGCCACCAGGGCGGCCCTCATGCGGTCCTCGTCTCCGAGCGTCTCGAGCAGCTCCTGCTTCTCTTCGGTCGCCAGCTCCAGGTAGAAGGCGACCAGGTCCGCGAAGGCCCCCGGCTCGTCGACTCCCTGTATGAGCTGGTTCAGCGCCTCGGCCGAAACGCCGCGCCGCGTGCCCAACTCGGCCGCCCGCTCCCGGAGTTCCTGGTCGAGCGCCGTGAAGCCCGGGTCGTCCTTGTCGGGCGGTCCGTGGCGTTCGATCGTGACCAGCGTGGCCCGAAGCATCGATTCGCCGTAGTCGGTGTACTGGAGCGCGCGCGCGCGCGCCTCGCCCTGCACCAGCAGCTGGATTCCGCCCCTGACCCTGTGCGTCTGGATGATCCGGACGACCGTGCCTACCGCGTAGAGAATCCGCGGGTCAGGCTCGTCCTGGTTCTGGTTCTGCGCGACGGCGAAGAGTCGCCGGTCGCTCTCGAGTGCTTCCTGGACCGCCTCGACCGTCCCGGGCCGCCCCGCCGAGATGGGTACCGCGACTCCCGGGTACACCACCGTATCTCGGAGCGGCAGCACGGGAAGAGAAAACCGTCGGCTCATGGGTTATGACCTCTCACCGCCCGAAGGCGGTATCTGCAGGCTGTCTTGATGACGTCGAGGGGATGCGGCGCCCGCCCCGTTACCCCCTCATCGCCCGATCCGGTTTCGGCGGCGCCAGCGCCCTCCTACACCGGAAACCCCGAAAGGGTGCGCCCGCGCGACCGCAAAAACACCATCTACTGCATGAACCTTGCCAATCTCTACGAGGCTGCCCCGCCCTCGGTTACGGTTCATAGTACTGCCGTTTTGTCAGAATGCCATCATTGGGCGGTCATTCTGGCAGATAGCGTTGCCCGATGGGGAGGGTGGGGGCGGGAATCGGCCATTTCGGCAGGCTTTGTCGATCCGGGGGATCGGCCATTTCGGCAGGGGAGCGGCCAAATCGGCGGGAGTCGGCCATTTCGGCAGGTCGTCATGCGGCGAGTCCTCCGGTACCGATGCGCTCGGCTGGCCCCGGATCCTTCCGCATGCCTAACTTGAAGCGCGTTGGGCCGACGCCCATGCGCTCCGACCGCTTCCCCGGGTGCAGCACCCCCAGTTCAGGACCTGCCAAGGACACAATGCGATGCAGACCCGCAGCCTCCTCCTCGCCGCCGCCTTCACAACCCTCGTGCCCATGACCATCCAATCCCAGCAGGACATGGGGCGCCGCTCGACGGTCTACGCCCCGCGCAACGTCGCCGCGACCAGCCAGCCGCTGGCCACCGCAGCCGCCCTCGAGATCATGCAGCAGGGCGGCAACGCGATCGACGGGGCGGTGGCCGCCGCGGCCGTGCTCAACGTGACCGAACCGCACATGACCGGGATGGGCGGCGACGCCTTCTCGATCGTGTGGTGGGCCGAGACGGGCGAACTCCACGGCATCGACGCGAGCGGCAGGAGCGGCAGCGGCATGTCGGTCGAGGCGCTCCGGGCGCGGGGACACGACCGGGTGCCGGGATCCGGGCCGGAGGCGGTCACCGTACCGGGAGCGGTCTCGGGGTGGCACGCGCTGGTCGAGCGTTTCGGCAAGCTCACCCTGGCCGAGGTCCTGCAGCCCGCGATCCGCATCGCGAGCGAGGGCTTTCCCGTGACCCCCGTCATTGCGCGGCAGTGGGCGGGCGCGACCGAGAAGCTGTCCCGCGACGAGGGGGCCCGCGCGACGTACCTGGTCGACGGCGAGAGGGCGCCCCGGGCCGGGGAGTGGCACACGAATCCGGATATTGCCCGTTCGTTTCAGAGGATCGCCGACGAGGGGCCCGGCGTCCTTTATGGCGGCTCTCTGGGAGAGGATCTTGTAGACGGGCTTGCGGAATTGGGCGGTTTTCTGACGCTGGAGGATCTCGCCACGCATCAGCCGCGCTGGGTCGAGCCGCTGAGCACGGACTTCCGCGGGTTCACCGTGTGGGAGCTTCCCCCGGCGGGGCAGGGGATCGCCGCGCTGGAGATGCTGGAGCTCCTCGAACCCATGGACCTGGAGGGCATGGGGCACAACTCCGCCGACTACCTCCACCACCTCATCGAGGTGAAGAAGCTGGCCTTTGCCGACCTGCACCGGTACGTGTCGGATGCCGACCACATGGAGATCGACCCCATGTCGCTCCTGAACCCGTCGTACATCGACTCGCGGCGGGCGCTGATCGACCCGCGGGTCGCGGCCGACCGGGTCAACCCGGGGCGCGCGGTCACCGACTCCGAGACCATCTACCTCTCCGTCGCCGACGCCGACGGGAACATGGTGTCGTTCATCAACTCGGTGTTCTCGGGGTTCGGATCGGGGGTCGTGATTCCCGGGACCGGGTTCGCGCTGCAGAACCGGGGCGCCGGCTTCGTCTTCGACGACGGCCACCCCAACCAGGTCGCGCCGCGCAAGCGCCCCTTCCACACGATCATCCCGGGCTTCGTCACGAAGGATGGCGAGCCGCTGATGGCGTTCGGGCTCATGGGAGGCTCGATGCAGCCGCAGGGCCACACCCAGCTGCTGCTCAACATGCTCGTCTTCGGGATGGACCCGCAGGAGGCGGTGGATGCGGCGCGGTTCCGGCACCTGTCGGGCAAGCGCGTCGCGATCGAGCGGATCAGCGACGAGGTGGCGGCGGACCTTGAGGCGCGGGGGCATGAACTGGCGGACTGGACGCGCACCGACTTCGGCGGCGCCCAGGTGATCCTGCGGCTGGAGAAGGGGTGGGCGGCCGCGTCGGAGCCCCGGAAGGATGGGCATGCCGCGGGGAACTGACGGGAGCCGGGCCGCGGACGGAGGCGGCGAGCCACCTCCCTACGAGATCCCGGAGGAGCGGCTGCCCCCGGGATTCGTCGACACGCTGGCCGACGTGCCCGCCACGCCGGCCGTGCCCCACCCGTCGGCCACGGTGGTGCTGATGCGCGAGGGCGGGGGCGGGCCAGAGGTGCTGCTGCTGCGCCGCAATCGCGCCACGGGGTTCGTGCCGGGCGCGTACGTGTTCCCGGGCGGGCGGGTGGACGCGGCCGACGGCCAGGACGCGCTGGTGCGGTGCTGGGACGGGCTGACGCGTGAGGGCGCGGCCGCGCGGCTGGGTATCGCCCCGGACGCGGATCCGCCCGCGATCGCCTACTACGGGGCCGCGCTGCGGGAAGCCGTCGAGGAGACGGGGCTGCTGGCCGGGGTGGTCGCCGCGAACGGGCCGCCGGGCGGGAAGGTGGTGAGTGAAGCGAGGGAAGCCTTGCTGGGGGGCGGGGCATCCTTCGCCGCCGTGCTCGATGGGCTCGGTGCGCGCCTGGATGGCGGCGCGGTCGAGTACATCGCCCATTGGGTCACCCCTGAAGTCGAACCCCGCCGCTACGATACCCGCTTCTTCGCGGCCAGGGTCCCGGACGGGTCACGGGCCGTCTACGACCGGCGCGAGATGACCGATGCGGTCTGGCTCACGCCCGGCGCGGCGCTCGACCGGCACCGGCGCGGGCGGCTGCCCATGATCTTCCCGACGATTCGCACGCTGGAGGACCTGAGCGACTTCGCGACCGTCGAGGGGCTGCTCGCGCACTACCGGGCCCGCACGATCACCCGGGTGCAGCCGACGATCGTGCGGACGGCGACGGGGGTGTCGTTGCGGGTGTAGTGACAGCCAAGGCGTCGCACGCGCCTGGACCCGACCGACCGGTTTTCTTGGCGTTCTCATCACTCGCGGGATGAGGGGGCGGACGACAGCGTCCGATCACGCGCCCCAGCTGCTCAGCCAAGGACCGGATTGCACGTTTTTCGGGTGAGATCTGTTAACCAGGCATACACGACGATTCACCTCACATCACGACCCTCTCGGCAAGACTGAATAAACCCGCTACAAGCAGGAGCTTGGGAAATGCAATCAATGCTCACCTACATCCGCACGCTGATCCCTACTGGTGTTCCGGTGGTGGCCTTCATCGCAACCACCTGGCTATTCCCCAGCGAAGCCGAATGCCAGACTGAGCAGGGGTGCGAAATCGGCGACAGCGAGACGGTAATCGACGAAGAAGACGGCTCGGTCTGGCTGTGCATTTCGGAGTTCGAATGCCCGACCCGGAAGGGCCGGAACGTCTGCATCCTCATCGCGCACTGAGCTGAGAAGACGACCCACACACCCACTGGTTAGTCCGCATCCATCACACTGCATCACAAGGAGGCAATGATGAAACGGGAACCCACGAAGTTCACGGCATTGTCGATGGTCGTCGCGCTGCTCACGGTGCTCGGCGGTGGCATGCTGTCCCCCGCACCGGCGGTGTGTCAAGACGAAGGTGAAGATGTCGAGGAGTGTACGGCTGACGGAATCACGCTGGAGGATGGCTGGCTTTGCCTGCACAATCTTGAGTGCGAGACGTTGAAGGCCGAAGAGCTCTGCTTCAGGGTCGGGCCGCCGCCCAGCTGAAGATCTGGAGAAACACGATGCATCGCAGATTGCACCTCTTCGCAGGGTTGCTCGCGGCCTTCCTCGTATCATGTGACCCGGTCAATCAGCAAGAACCGCTCGGCAGCGATCTGGAGCTGACGCTGGTCACCGATACCATGTACTCCATCGGGGCATCTGTGCAGATGACCGAGTACATGAGCAAGGTTGCCTCACTCGGGTTCGACGGGCGAGGCAATCTCCATTTGTTGGATCTTGACCGGTACCGTGTGGCCACATGGGACAACCGTGGACAACGCGTACGATCATTCGGGAATCGCGGCGACGGCCCCCACGAGTTTCGGGTGCCGAGGTTTGCCTTCACGCTTCATGGTGGAAATGTGGTGGTCGGTGACATCGGCCATGCGTCGCTGATTGTATTCGGACCAAGGGGACAGCATCTGCGTAACGTCAGAATGCCCACGTCGAGGGGCAGGCCGACTCCGGGAGGTCGATCCGTTTTGGCGGGCAATCGTCTGGTCGGAATCGACGACTACTGGATGAAGCGGCCTCCACTGACATCCGCGCGGATTCCCGTGTTCTCCTATTCGTTGGCCGAGGACAGCGTCGAAACTTCACTGTTTTACGAGGCTTGGCGAGCGCCCCCCGACCAGCGAGGCCGAGCGATGATGCCCAGAGTACGTCTTGCCGGCTTCTCCGATGGCAGGGTGGCGGTCGCTGACACCGTCGGCTACCGCGTGAAGATCCTCTCTGAGACGGGGGAACTCGAGAACGTCATCGAGCGACCAATCCATCCTTTGCCAATGACCGATATGGCGATGGAAGCGGAGAGGGCACGCGAGAAAGCCAGGCTGACAGAGAGGGACATCAGTCGGGGTCTGAGAGACCTGGCCGCCGTGACGGGCATCTCGGTTTCCGATGTCGATACGCGGCAGCTCATTGCGGACCACTACAGGTCGGTCGAGGACAAGCAGTTTAGCGACCAGATTCCGGTGATTCGAAGCATCGCAGTGGATTGGGACGGTCGCCTGTGGGTCACCAGGTCCAACGAAATCGGTGCCAATGGCCCGATCGACATCATCGAAGCGGATGGCAGGTACCTCGGTACACTATCGGACAACCGCACCCCGGATGCGTTCGGCCCTGGAGGGCTTCTGGCCTACGTCGACGACCACGAACTCGGGACACAAAGCGTCTACGTGGTTCGAGTCTCTTCGATCACCCGCGCGAGATGACCCGACGCAGTTTGGCTCACGCTCGGCGGCGGCGCTCCACCGGCATCACACCTCAGTTCTCCGCGACTTCCCCCATAGCCTCCAACACCGTGTGCACCACGTCGGTGAACGCGCCGCCCTGGATCCACCGGCACACGATCACGAGTTCGTTCTCGGGGTCCACGTAGATCAGGTTTGAGCCCGCGCCCGTGTGCGTCCACGTGTACTCGGGGGCGTTGGGATAGCGGCGCTGACCGGTGTTCAGCGAGAAGTTCATGAAGCCGTAGCTGCGGTTGATCTCGCCGGGAGTCGTCGCCATGTCGAACCAGTCCTCCGAGAGGAGCTGCTTCCCGTTCCAGTTGCCCTTGTGCATGGTGAAGAGGCCGAAGCGGGCCTGGTCGTAGGCGCTGAGGATCATGCCGCCGCCCCAGTGAGCGCCGCCGCTGACCGCCTGGACCTCGCGGCCATCCAGGATGACCCACGAGTTGTCGTAGCCGTGCCATCCCCAGGTGGACGAGGCGCCGATCGGGTCCATGATGTGCTCGCGCAGGACTTCGGGCAGGGGGCGCCGCCAGACGGCGGTGGCGGCGAGGGCGAGCAGGTTCACCCGCGTGTCGTTGTACTCGTAGGCGGTGCCGGGCTCGTTGCGGGGGCGCGTGCCCCAGGTGGAGCGATCCTGGTCGGGGCGGTCGGCCCACTCGGGTTTGCCCCAGAGCGTCCCTTCCCAGTCGCTCGTCTGCCTGAGCAGGTGGTCCCACGTGATCTTGCGGTTGTGCTCGGACTCGAAGAGCAGCTTCGGGCGGCGGCCGGTCTCGTCGCCGGGCTCGCCGTCGCCGGTGTCGAGGATGATCGGGGGGATGTAGTCGCGGACCTTGTCGTCGACATCGCGGATGAGGCCGCGGTCCCAGGCCAGCCCGACGGTGGACGACAGGAAGCTCTTCGAGACGCTGAAGGTGTTGTCGGCTTTGGCGGGGTCGCCCCACTCGGCAATGATGTACCCCCGGTGCACGATCACGCCGGACTGCGGGCCGCGGACGGTGAAGGGGCCCACGGCGTCGCCCAGGGGCTCGCGGCCGAAGGTGCCGAGGTGGTTGAAGGCGAGGTCGCGGGGTGACTGTGATTCCCCCGCTATCGCGATTTCGACCGCGCGCTGTATTCCGGCCGGGTCGAAGCCCGCCTGCTCGGGCGTGCGGCGCTCCCAGTCCGGATGGCGGCCCGGGAAGTATGTCTGGGCGGCGGCCGTTTGGACGGTGGTGAAGAAAAGGGCGAAGAGGACGAGGATCGCGCGGTGCGGGAAGGTGGCGCGGGACGTGGCGGTGCGGCGCATGACGGTCTCTCCGGAGCTGCTTCGTGCGGCAGATTGGCTTTGGGGCGCCGCCCTCGTGTGAGCGGCGCTTCCGGGTCAGCCAGCGCAGGCGGGCATCCGCCGCCGGCCGGGCTCAACGAACTTCGGCCGGCAGCCTCCGCACCACCACACTGGCAACGTCAAAGTCGTCAAGCTCGATGAACGCCGCCAGTCCATTCGGGCCGAACGCGTCGGGCATTTCGGTGGCACCGGTCCGGTAGGTGCCTACGTACTCGCCGTCGGCGGTGAGGACGTCGATGGGGCCGTCGCCGATCAGTTCTTCGCCCTGCCGCATGACCCAGATCCGCCCCTCCCAGGTCGTGAAGAGACTCTGGAGGACCGGGATCTCATGGTAGAAGCCCGGAGGCGCCAGGGTCATCGACATGGACGCTGGAGCCCTCGCCGTGGGAGCGCCACCGCTGGCGCTGGACGCGCTCCGGAACTCGACCATCCTGACTCCTCCGGCGGGCCGACCGCCGCTTCCGCCCTCCTGACGCCTGGCCTCGCGCAGCTCCTCGTATTCCTCCTCGACCCTCGGGGTGACCGGCTCGGGAGCGAAGGGCCGAGTGATGGTGCGCACCACGTCGCCGGTCCCCGCCCGCGCAACCTTCAGGGCGTACGCAGAGGAGTCGGAGTACACGATGCCGGCGTTGGGCAGAACCCCCATGAGCAGCCGGGGCTCGAAGGTCGAGGGCATCGACAGGCCGCTGAACATGTTGCCGATGTTGACCCTTCGCCCGTCGGACGTGGTCAGGTCGCCGCTGAACGGATTCTCCTGTTCGGGGCGGGGAGGAAACCAGCCGTGCACGACCGTATCGGTCCTCACGGCCTCGCGGTCGAGGCGGTGCCGGGTGATGGGGCGCGTGGCGGGCTGTTCGCCGTCAGCCCCGGTGGCGTCGATCCTGAGCCCCGGTCCCGCCGACCCGGCGTAGACCGCGCCACCCCGCGGATCGGGCAGAATGGCGGTTGCTACGCTGATCGTCCGGGCCATTGTTCGGGCCGATCCCCTCCCCGCGGGAGCCGCACCGGATACGGCGGACTCCGCACCTGCTCTGACCATTCGCACGAACTCGCCGGACGCGTCGAAGATCTGGTACGCGTCGTGACCCATGTCGCCCACGATCGTGGTGCCGTCCCTCAGAACCGCGTAGCTCATTGGCATGTTGAACTCGCCCGGTCCCTCTCCCGCGGCACCGAACTCCCGCACGAACTCGCCCCCTGCGCCGAACACCAGTACGCGCAGGTCCGGCGCGCGGTCGAAGACGTAGAGGTTTCCGCGCTCGTCGAAGGCCAACTCGACAACATCGCCGAACATCTCCCACGACTCGCCGTCGAGGACGCCGACGCGGTAGACGTCTTCGAAGTCGGGGTCGATTTGCCGGTCACGGCCGGGAAGCTCAATCACCTCCTGGGCCGACAGGGTGGTGGCGACGAACGTGAGCGCGAGGGCTGTGGGAGTGAGTGCGTTCATGCGAGCCGGTTTCATGGCGGGTGGTCTCCTGCAGGCTTGAGATGACGGGGTCGGGGCCGGTGATTGCAGTCGTGGTGGCCGGGCGCCGGGGCGCGGACCTCTTCCTTGGACACTCTACCCCATTCGGCAGGTTGCCCGACATTTGTTGATCAGGTATCCATACGCCGCTGACCGGCACACCCCAACCCTGGAGGCATCCGTGAGCAACGCACGGACCCAACGCCGTTTCCCCGCAGCCGCCCTCGGATTTGCCGCGGCTGCCTGCCTCTTCGCCTGCGACTCCGGCTACAACCCCATGCTACTGACCCCCGACGCACTCACCGCCACCGCTCCCGACATCTTCCAGGCCCGCTTCGAGACCTCCCAGGGCGACTTCGTGATCGAGGTCCACCGCGAGTGGTCGCCCAACGGAGCCGACCGCTTCTACAACCTGGTGTCGAACGGGTTCTACGACGACGTGCGCTTCTTCCGGGTGATCGACGGGTTCATGGCGCAGTTCGGGATCCACGGAGACTCGGCGGTGGCGGCTGCCTGGCGGGAAGCGCGGATCCCCGATGACGCGGTCGTGCAGAGCAACGCGCGCGGATTCATCAGCTACGCGATGGGCGGCCCGGGCACGCGCACAACCCAGGTCTTCATCAACTTCGGGGACAACAGCCGTCTGGACGGCATGGGGTTCTCGCCCTTCGGGCAGGTGGTCGAGGGGATGGAGGTCGTCGACCTGATCAATTCCGAGTATGGCGAGGGCGCACCGAGCGGAACCGGGCCGATGCAGGCAATGATCCAGTACCGCGGCAACGACTACCTGAACGAGGAGTTCCCCAGGCTGGACTACGTGATCAGAGCGTCGATCGTGGACGGATGACGGGGGCGCGCGCGGCGCTGCTAGCCTTCGTTCAGCGCGTCCAGGCCGTCCAGCACATCGAGGTACACGTAGTCGTCGTAGGCATCGCCCAGCGGTAGCGAGAGGGCCTTTTCCAGCATCTCCCTGGCCCGCTCGGTGCCTCTGTCCTTGTCAAGCCGCTGAAGTCTGGTCCCGTATGCGTGCAGGACGACCCTTGACTCCGGGGCCAGTTCGAGGGCCCGCTCGAAGAGCCTGACGGCTTCCTCCTCGCTTCCGCCGTACATCGTCCGTGCCACGAAGCCCTCGGCGGCGATGTCCGCGTGCCATCCGCCGAGGGCCAGCATGGCATGGAAATGGTCGGGTTCAATGGCAAGCGTCGCTTCGAGCAGGTCGCGGATCCTGCCCGCAAGGCCTTCGCGGAGCGCCGTGAATGCACCGACACGCTGGGCGTACCGGCCGACGGCGTGGGCGGACTGGTAGTGCGCCTCGGGGTTCGTCGGATCGGCGGCTACGGCCTCCTCGCCCATGCGGATCGCGCGTTCGACCACTTCGCTGAACTCCTCCTCGGACGCTTCATAGTGCGCGTGGACCGCGAGTGATTGCGCCGCCAGGGCGTAGCCCGCGGAGGTGCCCAGCGCTTCGGCCATATCGGCCGCCTCGACGAAACGTCCCTCTGTAAACGCGGCGTTGGCGTCTTCGATCGACTGTGCGGTGGCGTCGGCTGCAATGAGCATCGCGCTCACCACCGCAGCCAGCCGGACGGTGCGGTTCATTTCCCCTCCTCGATTCGGGGTGCCCGGTTCGGGGCATGCCGCTCGAAGTTGGCCAGCGGCCCGCCCCGGACGCAAGTTGTCGGGATGAGACAACGCAATGAGCCGTTTCGTGCCGGCGCGATTGCGCTGTTCGCGGCCGTGGTGGCGGCATGCGGCGGCCCCGGGACACCCCCCGGCCCTGCCGGCACTCCAGCGCTGCGCGGCGCCCTCTTCGACACGATCGTCGCGCGCACCGAGCGGCGTGAGGCCTTCTCGCCCGTCAAGAACGAGCGCCTCGGGTTCGACCCGATCGCGGCGATGCGTGCCCTGCGCGACGACGTAGTCGCGGCGGATACCGAGGAGGCGCTCTACTACGCGCTCGCCCGGGTCAGTCACGCCCGTCGCGACCGGCATCTCGACGTCTTCCTCGTGCCGGGCGGCCTGACCCTGCCCGACAGCGCGGGGCTGGATGTCGCGGGCGGGCCGGACGCCGCGGCGCCCGGGCGGGCGCCGGTGAGGATTTTCCCGGACTACTCCGATGGCGCCGGGCACGCGGACTACTTCGTGGGGGACGCGGCCAACGGGGCGGAAGACCTCGTCGGCAGCCGGGTCGTGAGCGTCAACGGCATGCCCGTAGCCGCCTGGCACGACTCGGCCACCGCGTTCATGCGCCATTCCACCCGCGCCGCCCTGCGCTGGAAGCTGGCCGAAGCCATGACCCTCGCCACCGCCGCACTCCCACCCCCCCTGCGCAGCGACTCGCTGCGGCTGGTCCTGGAAGCCGCCGACGGCCGGGAGCGCCACCGCATCCTTCCCTTCGCCGACGACGCTCCCCTCACCTGGAGCGGCACCGGCGAGCCAGGCTACCCGGGCCTGTCCCTGGCGCTTCGAACCTCGACCTACGACCTCCTGATCCCCGAAGACGGCCGCCCCTTCCTCGTCCTCATCTGGCGCGGCTTCCGCGAATCGATGGTCGCCGACGTCGACCGCCTCATCGCCTTCGCGTCCGAACGCGGCCTCCTCGACCACGCCCTCGTCATGGACGTCACCCGCAGCCGCGGCGGATCCCTCGGCGCCTACGCCATGCAGCGACTGCAGCCCCGCCCCTTCCGCACCACCTTCGGCAATCTGCGCATCAGCGACGTCACGCTCCCCTTCATCGAGGACAAGCGCCGCGATTTCGCCGCGCGCGACATCAACGACTCCGGCGTGCCGGAGACGATCGACGACGGCAACTGGCTGATGGAGTGGCTGGAGGACAACGTCCTCGCCGCGCTCGAGGGGGGCGACGCGTACAGCAACAACGTCCCCTTCAAGCTTGCGCACGCTCCGCGTGACTCGGACGGGGTCCTGGAGCCGGCGGCCGTGCACTTCCGTGGCCCCTTCGGCGTCATTTCAGGGCCGAGCGGCGGCTCCCACCTCGACCAGTTCGTCTCGATCGTGGTCGACAACGGGCTCGGTCCGGTGGTCGGGATGCCGCCCGGCGGCTACTCCAACACCTGGGAGTGGGAAGAGGTGCTGACCTTCCCCGGGACCGGCCGGGCGGTCGTCGGGTTCATGTGGAACATCGGGCACACGATCCGTCCGAACGGCGAGATCGCCGAGGGGAACCCGGCCGACGTGGACGAGTGGATCCCGCTCACGCCGGAAAACGTCGGGACGTACTACGAGGACATGCTGGCGCGCGTGCTGGAGCTGATGGGGGTCGGCGCCGGATCATGACCGAAGCCGAGTCCGGCAGCGCGAACCGCCGCACCGGGCCCGGCACCCGCATCCTCATCGGGATGCTCGCGGGGGTCGTGCTGGGCGCGTTGATGGGCGCGCGCGTCGTCGTTCTGCAGCCGGTCGGTGACCTCTTCATCAACCTGCTGATCCTGGCGGCCGTGCCGCTGGTGTTCTTCAACCTGCTCGCGGGGCTCACCGCGCTCGGGGACACGCGCACCCTGGGGCGGCTCGCCGGGAAGACGGTGGGATACTACCTGACGACCGACCTGATCGCGCTGTTGCTGGGAATCGGGGCTGCGGCGCTCCTGCAGCCGGGTGTGGGGATGCAACTCACGGAGCAGGTTGCGGGGCCGGTCGGCGAGGTACCGTCGGTCGCGGACATCCTGCTCGGCATGATCCCGACGAACGTCTTCCGCGCGTTCAGCGATGGGAGCGTGGTCCAGCTGGTCGTCCTCGCGCTGCTCCTCGGCGTGGCGACGATGGCGCTCAAGGGCGGCGCGCGCGAACGCCTGGCGACCGCCTGGGAGGATCTCGCGAACCTGTTCCGGCGCCTGGTTCACCTTGTCCTGTGGACGGCACCGGTGGGGATCGGCGCGCTCGTCGCGGTGACGGTGGGGCGCTACGGGGCCGAACTGCTCGGGCCGATGGCGCGCTTTCTGGGTGGCCTGTGGGCCGCGCAACTCGTGATCTTCGCCGGGTACATGGCGCTGATGCGTTTCTTCAGCGACTTCCGCCCCGCGCGCTTCCTGCGTGACACCGGGTCGCTGTGGGCCACGACCGCGGCCACGACATCGAGTCTCGCTTCGCTCTCCGTCGGGATGGAGACGGCCCGGAGGATCGGTCTGCCCCGCAGCGTGTACTCGTTCACCCTCCCCCTCGGTGCACAGCTGAACAAGGACGGGACATCGGCCATGCTGGGCGCGGTCTTCATCTTCACCGCGCAGGCCGCGGGCGTGACATTCGCGGCCGCCGATTTCGTGGCGATCCTGCTGCTCGGGCTGCTGCTGTCGGAGGGGTCCGGGGGGATTCCCGGCGGAGGATTCGTGATCGCGCTGATCTATGTGCAGGCGTTCGGGCTGCCCGTCGAGGTGGCCGCGATCGTGGGCGGCATCTACCGGCTGGTCGACATCGGGAACACGACCATTAATATCATGGGCGACATGGTGGGAACTTCGCTGGTCACCCGATCGGAGGCGAGACGAAGATGAATCCGCAGATTCGCGCGCTGTTCCCGGGCGCCGAAGAACAGGTATACCTCGACATTTCGGCGCGTGCGCTCGTGCCCGAGCCGGTGCGCGCGGCCATCGCCGACCACCTGCGGACGCGCATGCTCCGCGGGGGCGACAAGGACGCCATGCGGGCGGTCGTCGAGGAAACCCGATCCTCATTTGCAGGGCTGATCGGGGCGCACCCGGACGAGATCGCGATCACGAAGAACGTGTCGGAGGGTCTCAACCTGTTCGGCACCAGTCTGCCGTGGGAGGCGGGGGACAACGTGGTGCTGTGTCCCGCGCTGGAGCATCCCAACAACATCTACCTGTGGCACAACCTGGCCCGGCTGCGCGGCATCGAAGTGCGCTCCGTGGCGCCGGACGGCGGCCATGTGCCCGTCGACGCGATGCGCGCGGCAATGGACCGACGCACCCGGCTCGTGACCGTCCCCAGCATCTCGTTCGCGCCGGGGTTCATCACCGACGTGAAGGGGATCGCGGCGGCGGCGCGGCGGGTGGGCGCGGTGACGCTGGTCGACGCGGCGCAATCGATCGGGGCCCTGCGCACCGACGTCGAGGAACTCGGCATCGACGCGCTGGCGGTCGCGACGCAGAAGTGCCTGCTGGCCGAGTACGGCTTCGGCTTCCTCTACGTCCGCCGCGAACTTGCGGACACGCTGGTCCCGGTCCACCTCGCCCGCTTCGGCGTCGCCCTGGACGCCCACGAGACCGCCTACGTGGACGGCGAGTTGCGGTACGCGCTGGGCGCCCTGCGCTTCGACGTGGGCAACTACAACTACCTGGGCGCGGCGGCGGCCGGGGCGGCGCTGGAACTGCTCGAAAGCTGGGGAGTCCGGCGGGTGGAGCGGTTTGTCCGGCACCTGGCGGCTGATTTGGCCGACCGATTGGCCGATCTTGACCTGCCTGTGGCTGGCGGGCGCAGCGGCTCGCATCTGGCGCACATCGTCTGCGTCGGGAAAAGCGGCGGCGGACGGCACTACAGCGCCGACGACCCGGCAATGAACTCGCTGCACCGCCACCTGAAGGCGTCGGGGATCCGGCTGGCGATCCGAAGCGGTGTGCTGCGCTTCTCGGTTGGTGTCTACAACAACGAGGCGGACATCAGCCGGGTGGTGGAGGCGGCGCGGGAGTGGAGGGCACGCCGGGGTTAGGAGCAGGCAGGGCCAGACACCCTCGGATCGGTCCGTTCGACACCGGCAAATCTTGTCCGTCCGTGGGTGGGCGTCCTGCTCTTGGTTCAGTTTATCGGCTAAGCTGAACCATGAGCCGTACAGGTCGCGGTGAGGTTGACTTGCCCCGTGATCCTGGCGGCGGCACAATAGCGACTGTCCGCGCCCGGCTACACATCGAAAGCCTGGAAAGTGGGGAATATGACCGCCCGCCGCTTCACGGCCTCGTCAGCCGCGATCGCCTGCCTCGCCGGCTTTACCCCGGCGCCTGCCGGAGGCCCACCCGCCCCGCGCGCTCTCGACTGCGACGAACTGGTCGCCATTTCGTGGAACGGCTTCGTCCTCGACGAAGTGGCGGCGATCCCCGCAGGCGACGCCGATCCGGCACACTGCCGGGTGCGCGGCACGGTCGACCTGGAGATCCGCTTCGAGCTTCTTCTCCCTGAATCCGGTCACTGGAACGGACGCTTCCTGATGGGCGGAGGCGGCGGGTACGTGGGAAGCGTGCAGAACCAGGCGATTCAGTACGCGGGGCCCGAGTCGGTGCTGGCGCGCGGGTTCGCCACCGTGGGGACGGACACCGGGCATCGGGGCAGCGGGATCGACGCCAGCTGGGCGCTGAACCGGCCCGACCGCGAGGTCAATTTCGGCTTCCGCGCCGTGCACGTGACGGCCGTGACGGCGAAGACGATCATCCGGCTCTACTACGGGCGCGACATCGACTATTCGTACTTCCTGGGGTGTTCGCGCGGCGGAGGGCAGGGGATGATGTCGTCGCAGCGCTATCCGGACGACTTCGACGGCATCGTGTCCGGGGCGCCCGCCTACAACTGGACCGCGCTGGGGGCGCTCTTCCTGCAGACGCAGCAGGCGCTGTACCCCGATCCGGCCGATCTCTCGGCGCCGGTGATCGATGACGAGGCGGCGGAGGTGCTCGAGACGGCGATTCTGGGGGCGTGCGACGAGGACGACGGGGTGAAGGACGGGTTCATGACCGACCCGCTCGCGTGCGACATCGATCTCGCTTCGATCCCGGGGCTGACGGCCGAGCAGCGGCGGGCGGCGGAGGTCATCTACGGGGGCGCGTACGTGGGCGGCGAACAGGTGTATCCGGGGTTTCCGTTCGGTGGCGAAACCGACGAGCCGGGGTGGCAGCGGTGGATCACGGGCGGTACGCCGGCCACCGGGGGGATCCCCAACCTGCACTATGCCTTCGGGACGCAGATGCACAAGTACATCATCTTCGACGACCCCGGGTTCGACTACGCCGCCTTCGACTTCGACGACCACGCCCGCTGGCTGGAGGAGACGCGGCGCGCCGCGAAGATCCTCAACGCTACCGACACCGATCTGAGCGGATTCCGGACGGCCGGCGGCAAGCTGATCCTGTGGAACGGCTGGTCGGATCCGGCGATCCCGGCCACCGGCACGATCGAGTACTACGAGGGGGTCGCCGCGGGTGACGAAGGGGTGGACGAGTATCTGCGAATGTTCATGCTGCCGGGCGTGCTGCACTGTGCCGGCGGCCCGGGCCCCGACTTCGTGGACTGGATTGCGGCGATTCAGGCGTGGGTCGAGGAGGACCGCGCGCCGGACCGTCTCGTCGCGACGAAGATGGGCGAGGGCGGAGGAGTCGAGATGCAGCGCCCGGTCTGCGCGTGGCCGGCGGAGGCGGTGTATGACGGGTCCGGTGATCCGCGGCGCGCGGCGAGCTTCGAGTGCGTGACTCCGTGACCCGGGTCGTTCAGTGACAGCAGCACGGTGAAACGGCTGTTTTGGCCTGTATGGATCCTTAGCTGGGCAGCGGCCTGCAACCTTTCGGACCAGGGCGCGAATGAAGAGCCGCAAAACCTGTTTGACAAGGGCGCGGGTGAGAGGGTTTTCGATCGGCCGGCATTCGATACCCTTTGGACCTATGGGAAGGGAGACACCCTTCTGGCGAACGCGACCGACATCGAATCCCTCCCGGGAGGAGATGCGGTTGTGCTGGATGCTCTCGACCAGAGAGTCCACCGAATCGGCCCCGCGGGTGTTGTCTGGTCGTGGGGCCGACGCGGGGAGGGTCCCCAAGACGTGCAGAACGTCAGGGCGATGACCGTGAACACGGAGGGTGAAGTGGTGCTTGCGGACTCCGGGAACCGTCGACTGGTCTGGCTGTCGGCGCAAGGGGTGTGGTTGGGCGCAACCCCCTTGCCGCAACCTAAGGGAGCTTGGGTGACCGGGACGGTAAACGGCATTGTCCCGCGGGAAAGAGGCGGCTATTTGCTTCACACGATGGACGACGCCCTGTTGGTTCCAATAGCGGAGGGCGGCGCTGCCGAGGGTCCTGTACCCTTGCCGTGGGTAGCCGGTCGCGAAATGGACCCATTGCTCATCTACGGAGAGATCGCAAGTGGGAAGGACGAACGTTGGGCTTTCGGTTTTGCAGTGGGCAACGGATTCTTTGTCTTCACCGGAAGGAATCCGCAGGGGTCCTATCCTTACGTTGAACATGTGGATTTTCCGACCTTGGTGAGATCTCGGATTCCTGGGGGCTTCAGGGTTTCGTATTCGGCCAGACCGACGCGTTCGGCACAAGACATGGCGATACGCGGGGACACCCTCCTAGTCCTGACTCGCAACTGGCAATTGGACCGCTATGGTCTGGACACGGGCCAATACCTGGCATCCATCGGCCTTCCCGGGCCGATCCGACGATTCGACTTGACCGGTGACACCCTACTGGTCATAGACGCGGCGGGGTTGTTCCCCGCCATTACTGCACTCCTGATGAGAGAAGAGAACAAATGACCGAAGTCCTGAAAAACACTCTCAAAGTGATTGTCTTGACGGGGGTGCGCCGCCGCCTGCTGCCGCTCAGGCCCGAGCGGGTGCTGGCGGAGTTGGAGCGGATGGGCCCGTAAAATGGACACATGAGATGTCTGGTCATATAATACGTCCAGACATTTAATCTGTCCATTTATCTGGAACCCGGAACCATGAAGACACGGACGACGGCCGGGAAAGGCCCGGCTCACCCGCAGACGATAGGGGCCGCCCGATTCAAGGAGCAGTGCCTGGCGTTGCTGGATCGGCTCGGTCCTGATGGCTTGGTGATTACCAAGCGGGGCAGGCCGGTTGCGCGGGTGTTACCCTACGATCGCGATTCGGCCAGCCTGATTGGCAGCTTGCAGGACAAGGTGAAGGTCAAGGGAGATATCATGTCCACCGCGATCCGCTGGGACGCGGAGTGCTGAACCTCGATACGCACATCCTGATCTACGCCCTTCAGGGGGAACTGAAGAGCAGCGAGGTGGAACTGCTCGCCCGCGACCAGTGGTCGATCTCCGACATCGTTCTCTGGGAGGTCGCGAAGCTCGTCCAGCTCGGGCGGATCGAAGTGGACCTCGATGACCGGCAGGTGGTGCGTGCCCTGAGCCGGATCCACAGATGGCCGATTGACCTGGCGGTGGCCCGGGCCTCGACGAGACTGGATTTCCGGGGTGATCCGGCCGACGAGATCATCGCGGCGACGAGCGTTGTCCATGGGGTTCCTCTCGTCACGCGCGACGCCGTGATCCGCAAGTCGGCCATTGTGCCGGTGGCCACATGGCGCGAAGGGCCCGATCATCCCTAACATTGGGGTGAAATCGTCTCACCACGACCAGGAGTCCAAGCCATGCGGTCCACCCGGATACTCGTCCCCATCCTCCTGCTCGCCCTGCCCGTTTCCTCGTTCGCGCAGGAGCGGCAGAACCCGTACGGCGAGTGGCGCTACCAGAGCGCGGATGCCTGGGGCACCCGGTACTCGCCCGTCGACCAGATCAACGCGGACAACTTCGGCGATCTCGAAGTGGCGTGGGTGTGGCACGCGAACAACTTCGGGCCCGATGTGGATCCGCAGATGAAGTCGACGCCCACGTACATCGACGGGATGCTGTACACGGTGGCGGGGGAGCGGCGGACGGTGGCGGCGATCGATCCGGCGACCGGCGAGACGGTGTGGACCTACCGCGAGCCGAACACCACGCGCTGGGAACGGTCGATGCGGCAGAACTACGGCAAGGGCGTGGCGTACGGCGAACTGGACGGCCGCGGCGTGATCTACTACACGTCGCCCGCGTTCTTCCTGCACGCGCTCGACGCGAAGACCGGGCGGCACATCGAGGGGTTCGGACACCCGGTTCCGATCGAAGGGTTCCCGGAAACGGGCGTTGTGGACATGCTGCCGCCCCTTCTCGACGGCTGGGGCCCATGGGAGGGCGCCGAGGAGGACTACGACCCCGACTACGGCATTCCGCGCGAACTGGGGTACATCACCACGTCGTCGCCGCCGATCGTGATCGACGGCGTGGTCGTGGTCGGGAATTCGGCGGAGCAGGGATACTACCAGACGCGGATCGAGAACGTGCCGGGCGACATCCTCGGGTTCGACGCGCGCACCGGGGAGCACAGGTGGAAGTTCCACGTCATTCCGCGCCCCGGCGAGTTCGGACACGAGACCTGGGAGAACGACGCGTGGGAGTACACCGGCGACGTGTCGTCGTGGGCGCCGATGTCCGCCGACTACGAGCGCGGGATCGTCTACATCCCCACCAACCCGCCCACAGTCGACTACTTCGGCGGGTTCCGTCCGGGGCACAACCTGTTCGGCACCAGCGTGATCGCGCTGGACGCGGCGACCGGCGAGCGCGTGTGGCACTACCAGACGGTCCACAACGACCAGTGGAACTACGACCTGCCCAACGTGCCGATCGTCGTGGACCTCACGGTGAACGGCGACGCGGTGCCCGCTGTGATCCAGACCACGAAGACGGGACTGATCTTCGCCTTCAACCGCGAGACCGGCGAGTCGATCTGGCCGATCGAGGAGGTGGAGGTCGTGCAGACCGAGGTGCCCGGCAACTGGACCGCGGCAACCCAGCCGGTGCCCACGTGGCCCGAGCCGATGGAGCCGATGGGGCTCTCGGACGAAGACGTGATCGACTTCACGCCCGAGCTGAGGGCCGAGGCGCTGGAGATCCTGAGCCGCTACCGCGTGGGCGGGCCCTTCGTACCCCGGCTGTACGAGGGCTACGACGGGCCGGTCGCGGAGAACATCCGCTGCTACGGCGGGCTCAACATCACCCACCCGGCCACGCTCGATCCCACGACGGGCATTCTGTACGCGTCGCATCGGCGCAACTGCAGCGGCGGACGGGTCGGTCCGGGCGCTGACGCCGACGATCCGGACGATCCGGCGACCACGGGCATCACCATTTCCGAGTGGGTCGCGGGTGCCGGTGGCGGGCTGCCGCGCGTCCAGGGCCTGCCGATCCCGAAACCCCCGTACAACCGCCTTTCCGCGTACGACATGAACACCGGCGAGCGGGTCTGGTGGATTCCGATCGGAGAGGTCGCCGAGAACGTTCGCGACCACCCGGCCGCACAGGGCGTCGACCTGTCACGCGCGGGAGGAGGGGGGCTCTCGATCCAGATGGTGGCGGGTGACCTGCTCTACACCACCGAAGGCGCGAACGGACCCCCGGTGCTGAACGCCTGGGACAAGATGACTGGCGACTTCGTCGGCACGGTGGAGATGCCCGGCGCCGGCCAGTACGGCATGATGACCTACAGCCACGAGGGGCAGCAGCACGTCGTGGTGCAGGTGGGCCGGCCGGGTAGGCTGGTGGCGTTCCGGCTGCCGGAGTAGAATGTAAGGTTTACCGTACATTGTGTATGGTTGACATTACATTTATGCAGACGTTTCGGCCCCGGGCAGCCCCCGCGCCTTCCACATATAGAACGCAACCGGGAACAACAGCAGCACCACGGCACCGGACGTCACTACCCCACCCATCAGCGGTGCCGCGATCCGCTTCATCACATCGGCACCCGCACCCGCGCTCCACATGATCGGCAGCAGCCCGATCACGTCGGTCGCGATCGTCATCATGACCGGGCGGACCCGCTGGACCGCGCCGCGCCGTATCGCCTGCGCAAGCGCGCCCCGGTCGGTGAGCAGCCCGCGGTCGCGGTAGTCCCTCCAGGAGACGTTCAGGTACAGGAGGAACACGATCGCGGTCTCGGCGTAAAGGCCTGCCAGCGCGATGATTCCGACCCAGACGGCGATGCTGAGGTCGTAGTCAAGGATGTGCAGCAGCCAGAATGAGCCCGCCACCGCGAACGGGACGCCCAGCAGCACCAGCATCGTCTCGGTCACGGAACGGGTGGTCAGCTGGATCAGGACGAAGATCAGGAACAGCGTGAGCGGCACCACGTACGCCAGCCGCTGCTCCGCGCGCTCCAGGTACTCGTACTGGCCGCTCCAGGCCACGGTGTAGCCCGGCGGAAGTGCGACCGCTTCGGCCACCGCCTCGCGCGCTGCCTCGACATAGCTTCCCACATCGATGTCGCGGATGTCGATGTACACCCAGGCGTTCGGCTTCGCCCCCTCGCTCTTGATGCTCGGCGGGCCCACCACGTAGTCCATGCTCGCCAGCCGCCCCAGCGGCACCTGGTGACCCTCGGGCGTCGCGACCAGAACCGAGCGCAGCCCCGGGAGGTCGTCCCGCAACTCCCGGCTGTAGCGCAGGTTTACCGGGTAGCGCTCGAGCCCCTCGATCGTCGTGGTGACGTTCATTCCGCCGATCGCGGTCTGGATCACCTCCTGCACGTCCCGCACGGTGAGGCCGTGGCGTGCGATTGCAATCCGGTCGATCTCGAAGTCGAGGTAGTTGCCGCCCATCACCCGGTCGGCGTACACGCTGGCGGTACCGGGCACATCCCGCACGACCCCCTCGATCTCGCGCCCCAGCCGCTCCAGCTCGCCCAGGTCGGGCCCGGCGATCTTGATCCCCACCGGGGTACGGATGCCTGTCGACAGCATGTCGATGCGGCTCCGGATCGGCATCGTCCACGCGTTCGTCAGCCCAGGGATCCGCAGCGCGGCGTCCAGTTCCTCTACGAGCCTCTCGGGCGTCATCCCAGGACGCCATTCACTGCGGGGCTTGAGGGCGATGGTGGTCTCGATCATCGACAGCGGCGCCGGATCCGTCGCCGAGTCCGCCCGCCCCACCTTCCCGAACACATGCCGGACCTCCGGAAAGGTGTAGATGATCCGATCCGTCTGCTGCAGGATTTCGCGGGCCTCGGTGATCGACACGCCCGGCAGGGTCGTGGGCATGTAGAGCAGGTCGCCTTCCCACAGGGGCGGCATGAACTCCGACCCCAGACGCGACAACGGCACCGCAGTCGCCACCAGGCCCGCCACCGCCGCCCCGATCACCCAACCCCGAAACCGCAGCACGAACCCCACAACGGGCCAATACACCCCACCGAGCATCCGGCCCACCTTCGTTGCGGTCGCTGGACGAATCTCCCCCCGTACCCAGTACCCCACCAGCACGGGGACCAGCGTCACCGAGAGCAGCGCGGCCGCCGCCATCGCATAGGTCTTGGTGAACGCGAGCGGCTTGAAGAGCCGTCCCTCCTGCGCCTCCAGCGAGAACACCGGCATGAACGACACCGTGATCACGAGCAGCGCGAAGAAGAGAGACGGGCCCACCTCCCGTGCCGCCCCGGCGATGATCTGCCAGTGCGGCCGCCGCCCCCCGTACCGCGCGAGGTGCTTGTGGGCGTTCTCCACCATCACGATCCCGGCGTCGACCATGGTGCCGATCGCGACCGCGATGCCCCCCAGCGACATGATGTTGAGGGTCAGCCCCTGGAGCCGCACCACGATCATCGCCAGCAGGATGCCCACGGGCAGCGCGATCACGGCCACGAGGCCGCTCCGGATGTGGGCCAGGAACAGCAGACACACCAGCCCCACGATCATCAACTGCTGCAGGAGACCCGTGCGAATACTCCCCACCGCGCGGTCGATCAGCGCCGTGCGGTCATAGGCGACCTCCAGCTCCACACCCTCCGGCAGCCCCGGGCCGATCTCCTCCAGCCTGGCCTTCACGTCCCGGATCACCCGCCGCGTGTCCGCCCCCGGGCGCACCACCACGATGCCCCCCACCGTCTCGCCCTCGCCGTTCCACTCGGCGAGACCGCGCCGGCTCTCGGGCCCCACGCTCACCCGCGCCACGTCCTCCAGCATGATCGGCGTCCCGTCCGGGCCCACGCCGAGGCCGATCCGCCGGATGTCGTCCACCGACCGGATGTACCCGAGGCCCCGGATCATGAATTCCTTCTCGGCGACCTCGATCAGCCCGCCGCCCACGTCGCTGTTGCTCTCCTGAATCGCCGCGCGGATCGCCGAGATCGGCAGATCGTACGCGCGCAGCCGGTTCGGGTCGACCGTGACCTGGTACTGCCGCACGAAACCGCCCACGCTTGCCACCTCCGAGACCCCCGGCACGGCCGTCAACTCGTACTTGAGGAACCAGTCCTGGATCGAACGCAGCTCACCGAGGTCGTGGCGGTCGGACTTCAACGCGTACACGAACGCCCAGCCGACCCCCGTCGCATCGGGCCCGAGCTTCGGACTCACGCCGGGCGGAAGCTGCTCGGACACCGAACTCAGGTACTCGAGCACCCGGCTCCGGGCCCAGTAGAGGTCCGTCCCGTCCTCGAAGATCACATACACGAAGGACACGCCGAAGAACGAATACCCGCGCACCACCTGCGCGAACGGCGCCGCAAGCATCTGTGTCGCCAGCGGATACGTCACCTGGTCCTCGACGATCCTGGGTGCCTGGCCGGGGTAGTCGGTCTGGATGATCACCTGGACGTCGGAAAGGTCCGGTATCGCATCGATGGGCGTGCGGGCAAGCGAATACGAGCCGGCCACCACGATCAGCAGCGTGCAAAGCACGACCAGGAGTCGGTTGTTGATCGACAGGTCGATGATCCTCGCCAACATGACCGCCTCCCTCAGTGCCGGTGGGGCATGGTATCGGCCGCCCCGGCGGAATCCCGGGCACTCGCCGGCTCATGCCCGGACATTCGTCCGGCGTCCTCCGCACTGCTCAGCAGCTGCGAGATGGCCGCCCTCAGATTCGCGTCCGAGTCGATCAGGAATTGCGACGAAACCACGATGCTCTCGCCCTCCGCGAGCCCGCTCGCCACTTCCTGCATCTCCTCGCTTTCCGTGCCGAGCACCACTTCGCGCGGCTCGAACACCCCGCCGCCCCGGGCCACGATGACCACCGCGCGCGCGCCGCTGTGCAGGATGGCCTCGGTGGGGACCATCACCGCGTCAAGAGCGCCGCTCGTCCTCACCGTCACGTTTACGTACATCATGGGCCTGAGCAGCAGGTCCGGGTTGGCCACCTCGACGAACGCGGTCAGCGTCCGCGTCTGCGGGTTGACGGCCGGCCGGAAGAACAGAATCCGCCCGCTCCACTCCTCGCCGGGAAAGGCGTCCGCCTCGACGGTCACCGCCTGCCCCTCGTGGACGTGGCGGAGATCGTCCTCGTAGAACTCGGTCTCGGCCCACAGGTTGGAATGGTCCGCGATCTTCAGCACCGTCATGCCGGGGTCGAGCTTCATCCCCTCCATGGAGTCGCTCAGTTTCTCGACGATGAAGCCTGTCGCGGGCGAGAAGACGGGGACCGTGCGCGCAACCGTCTGCGACCCGGCGAGCGCGTCGATCTGCTCCGGAGTCATGTCCCAGTAGAGGAGCCGCTCCCGGGCCGCATCCACCAGCGACTCCGCCCGCTCGACGGCTTCCTCGTAGGCGCCGCCGTCCCGCAGCCGCCGAACGTAGTCCATGGCGCCGAGAAACTCGCGCTGCGTGGTGACCAGTTGCGGGCTGTAGATTTCGAAGAGCACATCGCCCCTCGCGACCGTCTCGCCCACGTTGTTCACACTGGCCTGCTCGATCCAGCCCTCGTACTTCGTCTGCACCGAGACGACCCGCTCTTCGTTGTGCGCCAGGATGCCGACCGTTCTGATCGACACGGGCAGCGCTCCCCGGCGGACCTCGGTCGTGCGCACCGCGAAGTTCTGCAGGAAGGCCTGGCTCACCCGAATGCCGGCGCCCTGCCCGCCGCCCGCGCCGACATCGGCGCCCACTTCGTCCTCGTAGACCGGCACCAGGTCCATCCCCATCGGGGACTTCCCCGGCTGGTCGGAGGTGTAGGCCGGGTCCATCGGGGCGCGCCAGTAGAGAATCCTGCGCTCTCCCGCGGCCTGCTCCGCGCGGGAGTCCTCGCCCATCCCGGCCATTGCGGCCGGATCGTGGGCTGCCACGGGGGCGTCCGACCGGGGCGAGAGCAGCAAAGCCGTCCCGCCCGCTCCGACCACAATGCCCACGCCGACGAACAGCACGCTGCGAGCATTCCACCTGTTCCTCATGATCCTTCCTCCGGATAGGCCGAGCCGATGGCCCGCTCCATCTCGGCCAGCGCTTTCATGTAGTCGGCCCGCAGGCGTGCGAGCCCGAGGCGGACGTCAAGCAGCACCTCCTCGCTGTCGAGCAACTCGACCACTCCGGTGACTCCCCCGGAGTACGCCTCCTCCGTCGCGCGAAGCGCCTGTTCGGCCTGGGGCAGCAGCGCGCGCTCGAAGAGGGCCAGCTGCCTCTCGATCGTGGCCAGGTGAAACGCGGTCGACCGGACCGCCAGCGCCACCCCGTTGACCGCGTCGCGATACCCCTCTTCCGCCGCGGCCAGACGCGCACCGGCTTCCCGGACGCCGGCGTCGTAAACGGACCCGAAGAGGGGAATGCTGGCTCCGAGGGTCATGCTGAACTGGTCCTGCCCGTTGTCAGGGGGCGGACTCGCCAGTCCCGGGTCGTCGCGGCGCGCCAGAACGTTTCCCCATGCAACGCCGATGGTGAAGTCGGGTCGCGACCGGCGGCTTGCCAGGCGCAGGGCGTGCTCGTTGCCCACGATCCTCAGTCGAGCCGCGCTGATTTCCGGTCTTGCGGCGAGCCCGGCAGTCTGCAACCCGTCGTCGTCGACCCGCACCGCCGGGAGGTAGCCGATCTCGACCGGAGGGATCGGCGCGGCCACCGGGCGATCGGCCAGCACATTCAGCGCGGATTCGAAGTCGGTCCTCTGCCGCAGCAGTTCCTGCCGCCGGTTCAGCACCCGGGTGACTTCGGCCTGAAGCTTGATCACCTCCTGCTGCTGCCCGAACCCCTGAGAGTAGCGGGCCTGTGCCAGCGCTTCGTAGTGAAGCAGCAACTCCTCTTCTTCGCCCGTGATTCGCAGCGCCTGGTCGAGGTAGGCAAGATCGTAATATGCCAGCTTGACCTGCCGAACGATCTCGGCCCTCTGCGTCTCGTACGACTCGTTGCGGATCGCGGACTCCGCCGCCGCCACTGCTCTTCGGTCCGACCGTGTCCCGAACCAGGGAAACGACTGGCTGACCGACAGACTGGAGAACTGCGGACCTGCGCGCGTTTGAGGGCCCAGCACATGTTGGGTGAAGGAGACCGCGGGGTCGGGCAGCGCCGACGCCTGGGGGATGCGCGACTCGGACGCCTGGTACTCCAGGATGGCCCCCCGCACACGCGGGTTGCGATCAAGCGCTTCGCCGATGAGGGCGGCGAGCGCGGCGTCGCCGTTGGTTGTATAGGGTTGTGACTGCGCGGCGGCGGTCGCCGCGGCGGTATGGTGGGGAATGACGATCGCATGCACGACCGCCAGGACTCGCATGATGGACATGGGTGCCTCGCAGCCTGAAAGGTCGAGTCGGCGGCGCGCCCGGCTGGACGCTCCGGAAGATCAGGCGGCGTGGCGGGGAGGTGGTGGCTCGACCGCCAGGTCGGCGGCGACCGGAATCGTGCTGAAGTAGGAGCCCGCGCCTTCGAAGACGGCTGGAATGCGCATCATCGCCACCGCACGGGCCGGCCGGACCGACGAAGCCCCACAGGCCGGAATCATCAGACAACCCTCGCCGTCACCGTGGTGTTGGCCGTGCGGGGTTGTCGGTGAGCCGTCGGGGGGGTGGTGCGCATCGTGAGGCCCCGAGGGTGGCGTCGCCGAGGCGTGATGGCCGCCGTCGGACGCATCGGTCCCCATGTCGCAGCGGAGAGCGACGAGCTGGGACCACGAGATGGCCACGAAAGCGATCAGGGCTACGGTGCGGCGCATGGCATCAATGTGCCTTCGGTCCGGCGCGGGCGTCAACTGCCGGAGATCGGCTCGCGGAGGGTGCCTCGTCCTGCGGGTGCCTACCTGAACAGCGCCGGGTGGCCCCCCGTGTGCAGCAGGATCGCGTGCGCGCCCTTCGGGACCCGTCCCTCGCGGATCCACGCGATCATCGCGGCAGCCGTCTTGCCCGTGTAGACGGGATCGAGGATCACGCCGGCCAGCGCGCCGAACAGCGCAATGGCTTCGTCGCCCGCCGGGGTGTCGCGGCCGTAGCCCGGACCCACGAAATCGCTCGTGGTCAGGACCGCCTGCCCCATCTCTTCGACCCGTTCCGTCAGGTGGCAGCTGCCGGGCCGCTCGTCGTCTCCCGTGTTGTCGAGCAGGTTGGCGGCGGCCTCCGCCAGCTCGGTCGCCTTGCGGCGAATGGTCGGAGCGGACTCGTCGGGACTGACTCCGACCAGCGTAGCGCGCCACCCCAGGATCGCGCAGCCGACGATGAGGCCGGCGAGCGTGCCGCCCGAGGAGGACGAAACGAAGATCCACGGCGGGGCGGCGCCAGGTGCCGAGGCCTCGTGGTACTGGTCGTGGATCTCGACCAGGGAATGCACGTACCCCAGTGCCCCCCGCGCGGTCGATGCGCCGACCGGAATCACGAGAGCCCTTCCGCCGGCGCTGTCGATTCGACGTGCCTCCTCCGCCATGCCGCGCGTTCGGTCGGCGGCGTCGGCGATGGTCACGATGCGGGCTCCCAGCAGCCGGTGCAGGCGGGGGTTGCCGCGCGCGGGATCCTCGGGTTCGCCGTTGATCACGAGCGAACAGCCAAGGCCGAGGTGGGCGGCCGCCGCCGCGGTGACCCGGCAGTGGTTGGAGTGCGGTCCCCCCGCGGTGATGAGGTGGGTCACGCCCGTCAGCCGGGCGGGGTCCAGTTCATACTCGACCTTGCGGACCTTGTTGCCGCCCAGCCCGAGTCCGGTCCAGGCGTCCGCCTTTACGGAGACCTCCACGCCGTGCCCGAGCCGGGCCGAGAGAGCGGGTGCGCGAAGGAGCGGTGTGGGGGTGTTGGCCAGGCGCGTACGGCCGATGCGGGCCAGGCGTTGGAGTTCGGGGAAACGGTCCTGGAGCACGGTGAGGCTCTATTCCTCCATCACCGTCACGCGCCGGGCCACCCCGGCCCTCAGGGTGAAAGGCTCCGCGCCTCCCTCCACCAGCACCGTGACCCGCCCGCTGTCGATTCCCCCCTTCTGCACCAGCGCCCTGGCACCCGGCACCAGGTTGACCGACTCGAAGTAGCGCAGGCGGGCTGGATCGTGATCCGACACGGATCTGACGGTCACCCGTGTCCCATCGGGCACCTCGTTGAGACGCGGGTACGCGGTCGGGTCGATCTTGCCGTTGCGGGTAGGGATCGGCGCCCCATGGGGGTCGGTGGCGGGGTTGCCCATGGCCTCGGCCATGCGGTCCACCAGTTCGTCCGAGGCGGCGTGCTCGAGACGCTCGGCCTCCTCGTGCACGTCTTCCCAGCCGAAACCGAGTTGCCGCACCAGGTAGGACTCGATGATGCGGTGCCGTCGCAGCACCTTCAGCGCTTCACGGTTCCCCAGGGGGGTGAGGCGGACTCCGCGGTACGGTTCATGTTCCAGCAACCCGTCCTCGGCAAGGCGGCGGATCATGCCGCTGACCGAGGCGGGTTGCACTTCCAGCGCCTGGGCGAGATGGCTGGTTCCGGCTGCCTCCCCCCGTTCGTTGAGCGTGTAGATCGCCTTCAGATAGTCTTCAACGGAGCGCGACAGGCCGGGGGACTTCATGACCGCAAGATAATGGAAATCCCCAACGAAATCCGCGATAATCGTGTCTGCTCTGGGTGAGGGCACAGGGGGGATTTCATTCCGAGGAGGTATGGTGGAAGATTCGGTCGCCGTTGACGCCAAGCGCATCCTGCTCCGCTATGGCACTCCGATCTCCGTGCTGGACAGGATCTCGAAGGAGGAGCGCATAGGACTGGCCCGAACCGTCGCCACGACGCCACTGCAGGACCGGGAAGCCCGCCTCCGCGAACTGCTTGCGGAAATGGGGCACGTCAAGGCCGCATCCTAGCAGGCCTGCTCGATTCCGGCGGGCGGGATCAGGCTTTCCTTCCGATCATCGCCAGGGATCTGAGCCGCGCCAGGGCCGCGGCGACTTCCTGCATGCGCGGCAACGCAAGGTCTCCCGTCCGGCCGGTATCGAGCACGTCGAGGCCGTCGTCTTCCAGTGAGCCGCTCAATGCCTCCAGAATGTCCTCCACGGCCATTTCGGCGCCCATGAACCTCTGCGCGTACACCAATGCCTGCGCTACGGCACGAGTCTGCGCGCGCGACACGAGCTGCCTTACCCCGCCAAGGTCGATCCGGTCGCTGCCGATCTCCACGACGGTGCGGGTCGGCACCTTGACGTGGATGGGCTTGCGACCGCGCCAGGGACGAATCGAGCGCGGGTCCGGGCATCGATGCCGCCACGGCCATGCGACGGGTCCGGTCTCGGTGGTGCGGCCGGTCGGGCTCGCGGCCGCAACCGCGCGCGCCTCGTCCGTCAGCTCGCGGGGTCGATAGCGGATCATGCCGAGCACCCGGTCCGCCACGTCCAGATAGTCGCCCGAGCCGCCGATCACCAGGAGCGTGCTGGCGCCTGCGTCCCTGTAGAGGCTCCTCACACGGTCGATGAAGGGGGTGATCGGCTCGTCTTCCGCCTTTACCAGCGCCTGCATGCGCCGGTCGCGGATCATGAAGTTGGTGGCAGCCGTGTCCTCGTCGATCAGCAGCAGCCGCGATCCAGCTTCCAGCGCCTCGACGATGGCGGCGGCCTGGCTGGTCGAGCCGGACGCGTTGGCCGTCGTGAAGGACCGCGTGTCCTGACCGTCAGGGAGCCTGTCGATGAAGGGGGAAATGTCTACGCCCACGACCGAGCGGCCGTCCTCTGCCTGGACCCTGGTTGCGGTCGGTTCGGTGACGACCCATTCGCGGCCGTCGCCCGGACGATGGTTGTAGACTCCTGCCGCAACGGCATTGAGGACGGTCGATTTGCCGTGGTAGCCGCCACCGACCAGCAGGGTCACGCCGCGAGGGATGCCCATCCCGGAAAGAGGCGGCCCGTTGAGGCGGTCCATGGTGACCTGCAGACCGGCGGGAGACTGAAAGGGGATCGCCTGACCACCGGCGAGAGGACGATCGTCGACGCCGCTCTGCCGTGGCAGTATCGCGCCGTTTGCGATGAAGGCGACCAGGCCGAGCTTGCCCAGTTGCGAGCGGAGGTGGTCGGCGTCTTCGTTGACTTCGGCGTGGCGAGCGATCTCGGCCGGCGAGTGGGCATCGCTCAGCAGCGTTTCCCTGACCAGCTTCGGCAGAACCCCGAGGAGCAGGGTCTCCGCCTGACGGCCCAGGATGCGTCGTCCGGCAGCCGGAAGCCCCACGGTGAACCTCGCTTCCACCGCGCCATCGCGAGCGACCATGACGGCGGTGTTCGCCAGGACGACCTGGCCCGGATCCACCATGCCGATCTCACCGCTTCTGCCGCTCCCCGTTCGGCGGCCCCGCGAACCGCGGGACCGTCTGGCGAAAGTCCGGGCGAAGAGGCATGCGATTCCCGTCCGGCGCGACGCCGTGGCCAGCAAAGCCGCTTCGAGCCCCACGGCTTCCGGACTCAGAATGGCCGCGAGCTGACTGGGCGCGGCGAAGGGATCGCCTTGCACGCGGCGAACTTCGAGGTTGAATTGTGGTAAGGACCAGGTACCCCGCAGCTCCCGATAGGCGGGGTATCCGCGCCCGTCGATCCTACGGAGCGTGCGTTGCAGGTCGGCTGCTGTCCCGCCCATTGGCCTCGGCTTCAAGGAGGTTCGAGATGCGATGCAACCCAGACACCACAAACCTCGGATGGATCCTTGTTCTGGCGGGTGGCCTCGCGTCCTGTTCAGACAGCGAACTGGTCGGAACGCTGCCCGACCTGAACTGCGGGGACCTCGATCCCGCATTCCTCGCTGACGGGGGCGTGGGGCGAGACGGCATCCCGGCACTCACGAACCCGACCTTTGTCCCGTCGCTGCACGAGTCGGAGACCGGATACCTGAGGGGCTCGGACAGGGTGATCGGAGTCCGGGTCGGCGACGAGTGGCTGGCGATTCCACACAATATCATGTACCGCCACGAGATAGTCAATCTGGACAGGGGGGCGCAGGCCATTGCAGTGACCTACTGTCCGCTGACCGGTTCGGCACTGGCGTTCGACCGGGGGTCGGTGGGCAGTTCGGAGTTCGGTGTGTCGGGTCTGTTGTATCAGGCGAATCTGATCATGTACGACCGGCAGTCCGACGATTCGCTGTGGCCGCAGATGAGGGGTACGGCGGCCTGCGGACCCAGAGCGGGGCAGGCCCTGGTCCGCCATCCGCTGGTGGAGATGAGCTGGCAGGGGTGGAAGGAGCTGTTCCCGGGCTCCTCGGTCATCGGGGTCGCGCTGTTCGACCAGGACGCCTATAGCGTCAATCCGTACGGCAACGCGTACGAGCACCCGAACAACCCTTCGTACCTCGGCTTTCCAATCCCGAACGACGATGACCGGCGGCAGCCCAAGGAGAGGGTTCTGGGGCTGCCGGCGCAGGCGGGTGGTTCACCTGTCGCGTTTCCCTTCCACGCCATGGAGGCCCGAGGCGAGAAGTGGGTCGCCGAATTCGACCATGGCGGTGCACCGGCCGCGGTCCTGTGGGACAGGACCCTGTTCGCGGCCGTGGCCGTGCGTCCCGTGGCACAGGGCCGGCATCTCACTTTCAGGGTCGAGGACGACGAGATCGTGGACAACGAGACCGGATCCTGGTGGTCGGTCGCGGGAATGGCGACCCATGGCCCCCTCGCCGGAGAGGGCCTCGAGATCATCCCCGAGGCCTACGTGGCGTTCTGGCTTGCGTGGGTCGCATTCCATCCGGGAACGGAGCTGTTTGTTGAGTGACGCGCGGATGGGCGACGCGTTGCCGTGTGGTGCGCGCCCATCCGGTGCGGGATGCCTGAGGAGGTGCGGCCGGTCGGGCGGCATCCTCCTGGCGATCGCGCTGGCCGGCCCCGTGCTGGATGGCGGAAGCGCCGCCGCCCAGTGGGTGGAGCCGCCCGGCCGCGGATGGATCGCTCTGGCCGTGTATCACCAGGACACGAAGGATCATTTCGGCATGACCGGCGACGTCAGGCGCTTTTTCGCCGATGGCCACGCGGTCACCACCTCGTCGTTTCTGACGTCGGCGCTGGGGCTGGCGCCGGACCTCGACCTGTGGACCCAATTCTCCTTCAACAGGCTTCGCTACGACGACATTGCGGGCGATCGTGCGTCCGCCGGACTCGGCGATGTCCGCATGTGGCTTCGGTTTGCGCCGCTCAGGTGGCTGGATGTGTCCCTGCCGTTCGCGATTCGGGGCGGCGTCAAGCTGCCGGTCGGCGATTTCGACGTCGACGCCGAGATCATCCCCCTCGGCGACGGGCAGCGCGACTGGGAGCTCATGGCCGAGGTGGGCCATTCGTTCTGGCCGCGTTCGCTGTACCTGTCGGGGTGGGCAGGCTACCGCTGGCGCGAGGAGAACACGGAATCGAGAAAGGACTTCGGCAACGAGTTCTTCTACTTCCTGCAGCTGGGCGGGTGGCTGGGGCCCCTCGGCTACAAGGTGGCAGTGGACGGATGGGACGGGGCCGCGGGGGTCACCGAAGGGATACGGGTGCCCGGCTTTCAGCGGGAACTCGTGCAACTGCAGCCGTCCGTGCTCTATAATGTCGGCTCGGGCCAGGTCGAGCTGGGAGCCCGCTTCGCGCTCAGGGGGAAGAACCTGCCGTCGGGGGCCGCGCTCATGGCACAGTACTTCACGAGATGGGAGCCGTTCTGATGCTGGACCGGACGAGGATCAACGTGGTGGGTGCGGCCCTGCTGGCGGGGTTGTCCGCCTGCACCCCGGCCGGCGACGCGCCGCGCGACGGGCAAGCCGGGCCGGCGCCGCAGGTGGCGTCGTCGGTGGACGGGGTGGTGGTTGCGGCGCAACCGCTGGCGGCGGAAGCCGGGGCCACGATGCTCCGGGCGGGCGGGAACGCAGCCGATGCGGCCGTCGCGGCGGCGTTCGCCGTCTCCGTCGTCGAACCGTCGATGAACAGCATAGGAGGCCGTACCCAGGTCCTCGTGCGGCTGCCGGACGGCACTTTTGCCGGGATCGACGCGACGACGCAGGCGCCGGCCACCTACGATCCCGCAACCGCTCCGCAGGCTTCCTACGGGTATCCCACCGTCGGGGTACCCGGAGCCGTGGCCGGACTGACCAGGCTCCTGGACGAGTACGGCACCATGGATCTGGACCAGGTCATGGCCCCGGCCATCGCGCTGGCGGAGGACGGGTTCGAACTGCTCCCGGGGGAGGCCGCACGTCACCGGGCGGGTTCCGGCCAGCTCGCCGAATTCGATGGCTCGCGCGCGCACTACCTCAACCCCGGCGGAGAACCCCGCGCAGCCGGGGAGTCGTTCGTGCAGCCGGACCTGGCCGCGACGCTGCGGACGATCGCAGAGGGTGGCGCGGATGCGTTCTACCGCGGCCCGATCGCGGAACGAATCGCCTCGGACATGGAGGCGCACGGCGGCGCGGTCACCCGTCAGTCCCTGGCCGACTACCAGGCGCTGGACGCAGCGATCGTACGCGGGAACTACCGCGGGTACGACCTCGTGGGCACCGATATCCCCGCCTCAGGCGCGGTGACGATCGGCATCCTGCATATCCTGGAGCACTTCGACATGGCCTCGCTCGACCAGGACAGCTGGGCCGGCCTCGTTGGCACGGCAATAGCGCGCGCCTTCGAGGAGCGCGCCGCGATCCGCGAGAGCGGCTCCGGGAACCTGGAGCCGATGACGGACAAGGCCTGGGCGGCCAGCGTCGCGGCCGGGATCGAGGTTCCGGGCGCGATGCTGCGAGCGGCCGGGGCCGCGAGGATCGACACGCGCGCGACGGTCGCCGCCGCGAACTGGGAGGACAGCGCGTGGGGGCCGGCCGACAGCCACACGACCCACCTTTCGGCCGCGGACGCCGGAGGCATGTACGTGTCGCTGACCCAGACCATCGGCCCGAATCTCGGTTCGAAGGTGGCCACTCCCGGACTCGGGTTCCTGTATGCCGCGACGCTGGGCGGGTATCTGGGCTACATGGAACCGGGCGAGCGGGCGCGGTCCAGCATATCGCCCCTGATGGTGGTCCAGGACGGTGAGCCCGTGCTGGTTCTGGGTGCCGCTGGCGGCGCCAGGATCATCTCGGCGGTGGTGCAGGCGGTGCTGCGCGTGGTGGACCAGGGCATGACCCTGCCAGACGCACTGGCCGCGGCCAGAGTGCACCCGATCGACGACGGAATCGCGATGGAGACGTCACCCGTGATCGGGTGGACGCCGGAGGTGGTGGCCGAAGTCGAGTCGTGGGGGATGGAGGTCCAGGCGGTCGAGCGGGAGGGGGCTTTCGGGCGCATCCACGGGATATGGGTGGACCCGCAGACGGGCGAGAAGGTGGGCGTGGCCGATCCGGACTGGGAAGGTGCCGCGGTCGTACCGGACGCGAGGGAGCGCAAATGACCAACCCAACGACAGGTCGGCGTCGGCCCGGACCGCATGCCGTGCTCGCCCTCGGCGCCGCCCTCGCGCTGGCCGCCTGTGAAGCCCCGGTCTACGACACGATCCTGCGGGGCGGCCAGGTGGTCGACGGGACCGGCGCCCCCGCACGACTGGCCGATGTCGCCATCAGCGACGGGTCCATCGCGGCGGTGGGCGACCTGAGTGGCGCGGCCGCCGAGACCGAACTCGACGTCACGGGCCTCTACGTCACCCCCGGATTCATCGACACCCACTCCCACGCGGGACCCGGCCTGACCACCGCCGGGCTCAGCCATGCCGAGCCGCTCCTCGCGCAGGGACTCACCACCGTGGTGATCAATCCCGACGGCGGCGGCCCGGTCGACCTGGTCGAGCAGCGTACCGCGCTCGAGGAGGACGGCCTCGGCGTGAACGCGGCGCAACTGGTGCCGCACGGCTCGATTCGCCGCCAGGTGATCGGCATGGAGGACCGCACGCCCACGGCCGACGAGATGGCCACGATGCGGGACATGGTCCGCGCCGGGATGGAGGCGGGCGCGTGGGGACTGTCTTCCGGCACCTTCTATACGCCCGGCAGCTACTCCGACAACTCCGAGCTGGTCGAACTGGGCCGCGTCGTGGGCGAGTTCGGCGGCATCTACACGAGCCACATCCGCGACGAGTCCAACTACACCGTGGGTCTGGTCGCCGCGGTGGAAGAGGTCATCGAGGTGGGGCGGGAGGCGGGGATCACCGCCGTCGTGACGCACATCAAGGCGCTGGGTCCGCCGGTGTGGGGCGCGTCCGCCCGGATCGTCGAGCGCATCGAAGCCGCCCGCGCCGAGGGCGTGTCGATCTATGCGGACCAGTACCCGTATCTGGCGTCGGCGACCGGTCTCTCGGCGGCACTGCTGCCGCGCTGGTCCCAGGTGGGCGGCAGCGGGGCTTTTGCGGAACGCGTCGCCGATCCGGACACCGGGGCCCGCATCCGCGAAGCGATGGTGGACAACCTGGCTCGCCGCGCCGGGGCGGACCGCATCCAGTTCCGGCGCTTCACCGAGGATCCGTCGATCGAAGGGCGTTTGCTCTCCGATCTCGCCGAGGAGCGCGGCAAGGACGCAATCGACGTGGCGCTGGACCTGATCCTGCAGGGCGGCCCGTCGATCGTCTCGTTCAACATGAGCGACGAGGACCTCCTGCGGTTCATGACCCGGGACTGGACCATGACGTCATCGGACGGCGACCTGCCCCTGTTCGATGTCGGCGTGCCGCACCCGCGCTCGTACGGCGCGTTCGCGCGCAAGATCGGGAAGTTCGTCTTCGAGGACGGGGTGATGACGCTGGAAGCCGCGATCCGCACCATGACCGCGCTCCCGGCCGAAGTGATGGGGATGGGCGACCGCGGACGGATCGCCGAGGGCCTGGTCGCCGACATCGTGGTCTTCTCCGAGGACTTTCGCGACAACGCGACCTTCACCGAGCCGCATCAGCTGTCGTCCGGCGTGGTGCATCTCTTCGTGGCCGGGGAAGCCGCGATCACGGACTCTGGGTTCACCGGCGCGCGCGCGGGCGCGGTGCTGACGCGCAGCTGAGGGGTCACCCGGGCTGCAATCCCGGGCGTCCGTCCTCCACGACGAAGGTCGACCGAGTGACGACCGGCGCGCCCGGACGGGTTACGTACGGGACCACCCGATAGTCGGCGACGAGACGCTCGGGCGTCGCTTCGCATCGCACGTAGCCGCGTTGGCCGTTGAAGAAGTGGACGTGCGGGTTGCGCGCGAGCGTGTCCGCGGTCCGCTCGTACGAGTCCGCGCCGTCGCCGCCCGAACTGATCGAAGTGCCGACCAGCTCGGCGCCCACGGTCGCACTGGCCGGGTTGCGGAAATCGGCCTTGAGGTCGGCGGCCCAGTTGGAGTGGATGTCGCCCGTGACCACGACGGGGTTGGGCGGCCGCGCGCGATCCAGAAACGACATCAGCCGGGTCTGGGCGGCCGGATAGCCGTCCCACCGGTCCATCGACACGGCCGTTTCGCCGTTCGGCGCCGCTCCCTCCAACCGCGCGATCATGACCTGGTTCGCGAGCACGTTCCATCGGCTCCGCGAGGCCGCCAGCCCGTCGAAGAGCCAGCTCTCCTGCGCGGCGCCCAGCATGGTGCGGTCCGGGCCCAGCGCCTCCGCGCACATGGTCCTCCTGCCGTCTCCGCACGCCTGGTCGCTGCGGTACTGGCGGCCGTCCAGGACGTGGAAGTCGGCGAGGTCGCCGAAGCGCAGGCGGCGGCTGAGGGGGATTGCCGCACCACTCGGCATCGAGGTGCTTCGCAGCGGCATGAATTCGTAGAAGGCCTGGAAGGCGGCAGCCTTGCGCAGCAGGAACTGCTCCGGGTCCTGATCGTCTTCAGGGGCGTCGCCCGCCCAGTTGTTGTCGACCTCGTGATCGTCCGTCGTGACCACCCACGGGCACGCCGCGTGCGCCGCCTGCAGGTCCGGGTCGGAGCGGTAGAGGGCGTACCGTGCGCGGTACTCGTCCAGTGTGTGCACCTCGCCCGCCTCGTGCTCGCGAACGCGGCTGCTGCCGAATCGCCGCTCGTAGATGTAGTCGCCGAGGTGCAGAACGAGGTCCAGGTCCTCGCCGGCCATGTGCCGGTAGGCCGTGTAGAAGCCCTGTTCGTAGTTCTGGCACGACGCGAAGGCGAAGCGGAGGCGGTCGGCCGCCGTGCCGGGAGCGGGCAGGGTGGATGTGCGGCCCGCCGGGCTCGCCTCGCCGGCCGTGATGAAGCGGTACCAGTAGGGTCGGCCCGGTTCGAGCCCGCCCACCTCGACGTGGACCGAGTGGCCGAGTTCGGGACGAGCGTCGTGCGCGCCGGACGCCACGATGCGCCCGAATCCGTCGTCTGATGCAAGCTCCCAGCGCACCGGCACGACCCGCTCGTGCACGCCGGCTTCCAGCAGGGCCTGCTCGGACACTCGAGTCCATAGAACAATCCCGTCCGCGTCCGGATCTCCCGACGCCACGCCATGGGGGAAGGGATGGGACTTCAGTCGCGGCTCCGGGCCGTTCCGGCAGGAGCCAAGGGCGCCAAGAGCGATCAGTCCCGCCAGGTCCCGGCCGACGCGGGCGAATTCCCTGCGGTTCATTGCCGCACCACGCCGTACCGCCGCAGCACTTCGAGGGTCTCGTCGATCGGCAGCTCTTCGCGTGTGCCCCAGCGGCTGCTCACGGTGACCGCCTTGAACATGGAGTTGTAGATGGCCTCTTCGGTGGCCTCCAGGGTGGCCTGGAAGATCGCCGAGATGTTGTCGTTGGAGAGATCCTCGATGGCGCGCACCACGTCGCCCGGCCGGCGTCGCACGCCGGGAGCGGTGGAGAATCCGATTACGTAGTCGCCCGATCCGTTGCCGGCGAACGACCCCGTGCGGGACAGGCCCATGACGGCGCGCATCGCCATGCGCTCGAGGTTGCGTTCCGAGAGCGGCGCGTCGGTGGCCACGACCATCATGATCGAACCCCTGGCCTGGGGCTCGGGGTCCTCGTGCGGTGCGGGGTCCTCGCCGCGGCCGCCGCCCACCTGATTCATGAACGAGTAGCGGCCCAGCTCCCTGCCGACCGGAGCGCCCGCGATCTGCAGGATGCCGCCGAAGTTGGACTGGACCAGCACGCCAACGGTGTAGCCGCCCAGTGACTCGGGCAGCGCGCGCGAACTCGTGCCGATCCCGCCCTTCCATCCGAATGCGGTTGTCCCGGTCCCGGCGCCGACGGCCCCTTCCTCGACCGGCCCGCCGGACGCTCCCTCGAGCGCCGCGCGGACGTGGTCGGGCGTGATCGGACGGTTGCGGATGTCGTTGAGGCCTCCGTCGTTGGTTTCGCCCACGACCGGGTTGATCGACCGGACGCGCTCCATCCCCTCGAGGCCCAGCGCCCATTCGACCATGGCGTCGGCCGCTTTCCAGACACAGAGCGTGCAGGTCAGAAGGATTGGCGTCTCGAGCTCGCCGAGTTCGCGGACCTGCGTGACCCCTAGCAGCTTGCCGAAGCCGTTGCCGACGTACATCGCCGCGGGGACCCGGTCGAAGTAGAGGTTGCCGCCGTGGGGGCGGATGGCGGTCACGCCGGTGCGTACGTCATCGCCGCTGATCACGGTGGTGTGGCCGACCAGGACGCCGTCGACGTCGGTTATGGCGTTGTGTGTGCCGGGGGTGAAGACGCCGACCTGGATGCCGAGGTCGCGCGCGCGGGGCCGCGGGGCTTCCTGTTGCGACGCGGCGGCGGGGGGGAGCATCGGCGCCAGGGCGACTGCCAGGGTCAGCGGCGCGACGAGCCGGGTGAGCGCGGTGCGGGCGGCGCGGTGGGGGAGGTGACGGAGATGCATGGCGATCTTCCCGGGTGGGGGGTGTGACGGCGGCGGGCGCGGCGGCGCATCAGAACGCTCCAGCGACCATGAGGCCGAGGAGGAGGGGGTGGTAGAGAAGCGAGCCCAGGAACACGCGGTTGCAGCGCTGCCGGGTCGGATCCCGGAGAAAGGCCACGGTGGTGGCGAGCATCGCGGCGCCGAGGAGCAGTGCGCCGACGAGGTAGACGCGGCCGGCCATCCCCAGGAGCGCCGGGACGGTGCTGAGCGCGAGGAGCGCCACCGCGTAGCCGACCATGAGGCCGGAGATGATCCCGGCGGATCCGGGCGGGATGAGCTGGAAGCCGGCGCGCTCGTAGTCGTCGCGCAGGTTCCAGCCCAGGGCGAGCACGTGGATGAGCTGCCAGAGGAAGAGAATGCCGAAGAGCGTGAGCGCGCGTGCGTCGATGCCGGAGCTGTGGGCCGTCCAGCCGATGAGCACGGGCAGGGCGCCGGGTATCGCTCCGACGGGGGTGGCGATCGGGGAACGCGGTTTGAGCGGCGTGTAGACCGCGTCGTAGAGGACGGCCGAGGCGGCGGTGATCAGCGCCGGGACCCAGCCCAGCCGGAACCAGAGGTGACCGATGCCGGCGGCCAGGAGAAGCCAGCCGAAAAGCGCGGCCCTGTTCGGCGGAATCCGGCCCGAGGGGACTGGACGCGGCCGCGTCCGGATCATGAGGCTGTCCGGCCGCCGCTCCAGGTACTGGTTGAGCGCGAGGGCCCCGGCCGTGCTCAGCACGACGCCCAGGGTGAGGTGGAAGAGGTCGGCGAGGGAGACTGCGGGGAGCGAAGCCAAAAGGTATCCCGCCGCCGACGTGACGGCGACGAAGAAGGTGATGCCCGGCTTGGTGAGTTCGAGGTAGGCCCCCGTGCCGCTCCGCAGCCCCCGGATCCGGTCTTCAAGCGTCACAGCAAACCCTGGACCAGACCGCCGTCGACCTGCAGCGTGTGTCCCGTGATGTACGAGGCGGCGGCGGAGGCCAGAAAGGCCACGGCGTTGGCGAATTCCTCCGGCCTGCCGATTCGTCCGGCGGGAATGTCCGCCGCGATGCCTTCCAGCACGGTCTCGGGGGTGGTTCCCCGCGCCGCCGCCTGCGAGGCGAGCAGCTGTTCCACCCTTGCAGTGCGGATGAAACCCGGCGCGACGACGTTGCAGAGGATGCCGTCGGCCGCGAGGTCCCGGGAAACGGTCTTGATGAACCCCACCACCCCCGGCCTCGCGGTGTTGGAAAGCAGCAGCCCCTCGACCGGCTGCTTCACCGACACGGAGGTGATGGCGATGATGCGCCCCCACCGGTTCTCGCGCATCGCTGGAAGCGCGGCCAGGGTGAGCTGCACGGTGGACATGAGGTTCACCTCCAGGGCTCGCCTGTAGGCTGACGCGTCGAAGTCGTCGACCCCTCCGGGCGGGGGTCCGCCGGCGTTGGCGACAAGGATGTCCAGCCGCCCGAATTCGGTCGTCGCCCGTTCGATCAGCGCCCTGCAGACATCCGGGTCGGAGACGTCCCCGGGCGCGGCCAGGATCCGCCGGCCGGTCTGCCGGGCGATTTCGTCGGCTGTCGCCGTGAGCGGTTCGGCCGAGCGGGAGTTGATCACGACGTTCGCGCCCTCCCGGGCCAGGCGCTCCGCGACGGCGCGACCGAGGCCTTTCGATGCGCCCGTGACGAGGGCAACTCTATTGTGAAGGCCAAGGTCCAAGTGGCATTCTCCTTGAATCGCGGGCACGCAACGCCGGCCCGCGTACGACCATCCGATCCCGGGGCCGGTAAGTTGCTCCCAGCCGGGTGGTGCGGCAAGGCGGTCGCCGCGGCAGGAAACCGCCGCGTACCCCCCGGGGTAGTATCATGCTATCAGGACCGAAGAGAACCGGACGAAGGCACCGCTTGGGATGAACGATCTGGATATCGCCGGTCGCCGCCGACAGGATCGCAGGAAGTGGCGCTACGCGTACCTTGCGTCACTGGTCCTGCATGTCCTCGTGCTCATGCCCGATGGCACGCGGCCCATCCCGGACGAGCCCTTCGCGGCGGCCGGGCCGGAGGCGGACGACGACCGGGCGGCCGCGGGCAGCATGCAGGCGATCAACATCTCGTTGCCCCCGCCCCGGCCAATCGTGCGACCACGCGTTCCGCTGCCGGTCGAACTCGAGATCGAGCCCGTCGTCATCGAGGACGAGGTCGTGTTCGATGCGGTCGCCCTCCTGGGCGAACAGCCCGGCCTGGACGACCCGGGGCTCCTGAACGGAGAGGGACGGGGAGACGGAGGGACCGCCACCCAGGGTCGCGAGCGACTCCTGCCGCCAACTCCCCGGGGCATGATCATCCCGCCCGCCAACAGGGGCTTGCGGGGTGTGGAGATCGATGTCTGGGTCCTGGTCGACGCGGTCGGACAGGTGGTGGCCGACTCGACGCGCCTGGATCCTCCGACCCGTGACCGCGGGTTCAACCGCCAGCTCATCCGCGAGGCGGCGCAGTGGGTCTTTCGTCCGGGGACGAAGGACGGCGAGCCGGTCGTAGCCTGGTTCGTCTACAAGATCAGCATGTAGCGCCGACCGCTCCGGACCCGGCCACAACGCACCCCGCTGCAACCTGCTAACTTCCGGCCATGCGACGAGCGGCCAAGCGAATCCTCTGGGTGGACGACGAGATCGATCTCCTGCGTCCGCACCTCCTGTTCCTGCGCCAGCGCGGGTACGAAGTGGACGGGATCACCAACGGAGACGATGCCCTGGCACTGCTGCGCGGTCATCCGTACGACCTGATCCTCCTCGACGAACACATGCCGGGCCGCCGGGGGCTCGAGGTTCTGCAGCTCATTCAGCGAGACGATCCCCACGCCCGGGTGGTGATGGTCACCAAGTCGGAGGAGGACCGCACCCTCACCGAGGCGATCGGCCGCCAGGTGGAAGACTACCTGGTCAAGCCGACGAGCCCGCGCCAGGTGCTGTCGGTGGTGACGCGGATCCTGGAAGGCTCGTCCATCCGGCAGCAGCGGGCCGCACAGGACTTCGCCACCCAGTGGCCCGCCCTTGCGCGCATGCGCGAGCAGGCGGCCAGCGCTCGTGACTTCGCTCGCCTGCACCTGGAGCTGGTGGACTGGCACCTTCGCCTGGAGAGCGCGGGAGAGGGCGGCCTGCTCGGAACCGTCGAGTCGCTGCAGGAAGATCTTCGCCACGACTTCGGCCGCTGGATCACGGTCAGCTATCCGCAGTGGGTCCGCGGCCAGGGGATGCGCCCCGAGCTGTCGGTCGACGTGGTGGAGCGCCGGCTGCTGCCGCTCCTGGGGAAGGATCCGGTCTTCTTCGTGGTGCTGGACTGCATGCGCCTCGACCAGTGGCGTGCCATCTCGCCGCTGCTCGGAGAGCTGTTCGACGTTCACGAGGGCTACCACTACTCGATCCTCCCCACCGCGACGCCGTACGCCCGCAACGCCATCTTCTCGGGCCTGTTCCCGGACGAGATCGCCAGGGCGAGACCGGAGTGGTGGGACTCGTCGGACGATGAGGGTTCGCTGAACGCGCACGAGGCGGAGATGCTGCGGGAACAGCTGCGCCGATTGACGGGGAAGGACGTCCCGGTTCACTACGAGAAGGTATTCAGCGACATGAAGTCGGAGCAGGTGCGTGGCCGGGTCCGGGCGGCGGCCCGGCGCAGGGGAGCGGTGATCGCCATGGTGTTCAACTTCGTCGACCTGATGACGCACGGCCGCTCGGAATCGCCGATTCTGATGGAGGTGGCCAAGGACGAGGCGGCACTGAGGCAGCTCACCCGGTCCTGGTTCGAGCGCTCGACCGCCTTTTCCGTGCTCCGGGAGGCGGCTGCCGAGGGATACCGGGTGGTCTTCACCACCGATCACGGGAGCATCCACTGCCGGCGTCCCGCGACCGTCTACGCCCGCCGCGGCGCCAGTGCGAACCTCCGCTACAAGTTCGGCGGCAACCTCAGGGCACGCGATCCGGGTTCCGCCTTCGTGACCACGCGCGCCGCGGATCTGCGGCTTCCGGGAGCGAGAGCGGCGATGACCTATCTGATCGCCCTGGACGACTACTTCTTCGTCTACCCGACGAAGCTGCGGGAATACCAGCGGCGCTACCGGAACTCGTTCCTTCACGGCGGGATTTCGCCCGAGGAAATGATCGTGCCCGTCGCGGTGCTCCGGCCCCGGCCCCGGTGACTTCCCGCGAACCATATCGACAGCGGCCCGCACCGCCGAGGCGCGATCGAAGGGGGTAGCCGGTTGAGCATCTGGCGGAGGATCCTCGCGTACCTGGGCCCTCACCGGGTCACCTTCGCGCTGGCGGCGCTGGCGAGCGCCCTCTACGCCGCGCTGGACGCCTTCTCGATCGTGGTGCTGATCCCGTTTCTGGAGACGGTCTTCGGCGGAAGCGCCGTGGGCGGCGATGCCCCCGTGGCAGCCGCGCCCGACCGGATCGACCAGGCCCTGGAGTTCACCGTGGGCCGCTTCCTGGATCTCGAAGGGGAGCCGCAGGCGGTCGTGGGCGGAATCATCGTCTTCATCCTGGTGCTGGTCGCGCTCAAGAACGTGGTGGAGTTCGCCCGGGCCTGCCTGGCGGCGCGCGTCGAGCAGGGGGTCACCCGGGACCTGCGCAACCGCGTCTACGGCCACCTGCTGGGGCTGGATCTCGCCTTCTTCGGCCGGTTGCGCACCGGGCAGGTCGTGTCCCGCCTGACCCACGACGTGGAGCAGCTGCGCACGCTGGTAACGGCCGAACTCATCAGGTCGCTCTCGTCGGTGCTCGTTTTCGCGGCGACGCTGTACTGGATGCTGGTGGTTTCGGTTCACCTGACGGCGGCGGCCTTCGTCGTCGTCCCGCTGACGATGGTGATATGGGGCCCGCTGATTCGGCGCCTGAAGCGCGGCGACCGGGCCGTGCTCGACACCGCCGGCGAAGTCAACGCGCACATCCAGGAGACGGTCTCGGGCATCCGCATGGTGAAGTCGGCGTCCGCGGAAGGCCTGGAACGGAAGCGGTTCCTGCGCCTGACGAACGACTACCACCGCACCTTCCTGCGCACGGTTCGGCTCCGCGCACTGGCGGGCCCCATCACCGAGGTGCTCGTCGCCATCGGGACGGCGGTCCTCCTCTGGTACGGCGCGCGGATGGTGGTGCTGGAAGGCTCGCTCACCGGCGAGGAGTTCATCGGCTTCATCTTCCTCAGCACGAAGCTGTATCAGCCGGTCAAGTACCTGAGCAAGCTGCCCACCCTGATCCAGCCGGGTCTGGTGGGTGCGGAGCGCATCTTCGAGTTCCTGGACGCGCCGGCGGGGATACGCGACCGGGTGGACGCGAAGCCGTTCACGGGGGTGCGCGACGGGATCCGATACCGAGACGTGTGCCTCGAATACCGCGAGGGCGAACCGGTGCTTCGCGGCGTGGACTTCTTCGCACCGGCGGGGCGCGTGGTCGCGATCGTCGGGCCCAGCGGAGTGGGGAAGACCAGCATAGCCGATCTGCTGGGCCGGTTCTACGAGCCGACGGCGGGAGCGATCGAGATCGACGGGACCGATATCCGCGATTTCCGGCTGGCGTCGCTCAGGGGCGCAATGGGGGTGGTGTCGCAGGACACGGTGCTCTTCCATGACACGGTGGGCGCCAACATCGCCTACGGGTCGGACGAGGCTCCGCCGGACCGCGTCGAGGCGGCGGCGCGAGCGGCGCTGGTGCACGACTTCGTGATGAAGCTGCCGGAGGGCTACGACACCGTGGTGGGCGAACGCGGGACCACCCTGTCGGGCGGGCAGCGGCAGAGGATCGCCATTGCGCGCGCGGTCTTCCGGGACCCTCCGATCCTCGTGTTCGACGAAGCCACCAGTGCGCTGGACAGCGAGTCCGAGCGGCTGGTTCAGGAGGCGATGGGAGGGCTGCTCATCGGGCGCACCGTGTTCGTCATCGCTCACCGCCTGTCGACGATCCGGCGCGCCGACCTGATCGTCGTGGTGGACGGCGGGCGAATCGTGCAGCGCGGGACGCACGACGAGCTCATGGAGGAGGCCGGACTCTACCGGCGCCTTCGGGAACTGCAGTTCCGGTGAGTGGCCGCAGGGGACTCGGGCGAGCCGCCCGGCACCGGATCGAGTACGCCTTCCTGCGGGCGGTGGCGGCCGTCTGCGCCCTCCTGCCCGAGGTCCTCGCCGACCGGACCGGGGCGCTGCTGGGGTGGGTCGTGGCGCGCGTCGGGCGTCCCCGCTGGGGCGTGGTGAGCGAACATCTGCGCATGGCCTTCCCCGAGCGGGACGAGCGGTGGCGGCGAGCCGTGGGGCGGCGGTGCTATGCTCACCTGGGCGCCGAGGCGGTCGCGATGTTCCGCCTGGCCGGGATGAGCACGCGGGCACTGCGCGAGCGCACCAGGGTGGTGGGCATCGAGTTGCTCGAAGCCGCGGCGCGGGAGGGGCGGGGGGTCGTGGTGGTGAGCGCCCATCTCGGCAACTGGGAGGTGGGCGGCGCGGCGGTGATCGCGCGGGGCTGGCCCATGGACATCGTGGTGGCGCGGCAGCGCAACGAGCTCTTCGACCGCTACCTCACGCGCTCGCGCGAAAGGCTGGGGTTCGGGATCATACCCCGTGGAGAGGCGCGGGCCGGTGTCCTCGGGTCGCTCCGCGAAGGGCGCGCGGTGGGAATGATGGGCGACCAGGACGCCAGGCGGGCCGGCGTTTTTGCGGACTTCTTCGGGCGCCCGGCGTCGACGGCCCGCGGCCCCGCGATCCTCGCGATGAGGTCGGGGGCGGAGATGATCATGCTCTTCGCGATACGGGAGCCGGGTTGGCGGCCCCGCTACACGGTCCATCTCGAGCCGCTCGCGCCGGCCGCGAAGGGTGGGCGCCGGGCCCGCCGCGACGAATCGGTCCGCGCGCTGACCCGCGCCTTCACCTCCCGGATCGAAGAGCGCGTCCGCGAGCAACCGGCCCAGTACCTGTGGCTGCACCGCCGCTGGAAGACGCCGCCGCCGGACGCGGCCGGGACGGATGGGGCAACCCGGCGGGATCAGGCGCCGTCCCATTCGATGTAGCGTCCGATTCCGTGTAAATTGAAGGCCGGCAAACTCCAACCGAGACGAGAATTGGTCTATATCTGCATTCCCAGCCGGGACGAGGACCGGACGGTAGGGGTCCTTCTCTGGAAGATCCGCAAGGTGATGACGGATCTCGGACGGGACTTTCACGTCATGGTTCTCGACGACGGGTCGCGCGACGGCACGCGTGCCCTCCTGGAGAAGTACAAGCGGGTGCTGCCGCTGACCGTCATCTCCGAGAAGGAGTCCATCGGGTACGGCCGGGCGATGGAGAAGCTGCTGCGGACCGCGTCCGGGCACACGCGCTACCCGAAACGGGATGCGATCGTGACCATGCAGGGTGACTTCACGGAACACCCCGACCACCTGCCGTCCCTCGTCAAGTCGTTCGAGGGCGGCGCCGATATCGTGTATGGCGAATCGGCATCCGAGTCCGACTCGCCCCCGCTGGCCGTGCGACTGGCGCGTCGGATCGCCCGCATGATCCTGGGTCGCCGACTCGGAGCGGCCACCCCGGGCGATCCGCTGCAGGGCTACCGCGCCTACCGCGCCATCGTGGTCCGGAAAGCGCTGCGCGACGCCGGGGACGGACCGCTGATCGGTACGGACGGATGGGCCGCCAACGCGGAACTGATGAATGTCCTGACCCCCCATGCCCGCCGTGTCGCGGCCGTGCCGCTGGAGAACCGGTACGACATGCGGCGGAGGCCCACGCGCGTAAGGGTCCTGGCCACGATCCGGCAGATCCTGCGCCTGCGCCGGGCTTTCCCGCGCCCCGCGGCGATCCTGGCTGCGGCGCTGGCTCTGGCGGGCCCGGTTTCCGGCTCCGCCCAGCAGGGCATGCTGGTGCTGGACTCGCTCACGGCCGGGAGCCACAAGGTCGGCAACGTCCCCTTCGCGCCGGGCGAAGAGATGCGCTTCAGCCTGCGCGCCGGAGTTCTCGGTGGCGGCGAGGCGCACATGAAGATGGGCCAGGTCGATACACTTCACGGCTTTTCCACCTACCCGGTCGAATGGCGCATGAAGGCGAGCGCACTGGGGCTGGGCATGGAGGACAGATTCTACAGCTGGCTGGATACGGAAACCCTGGTGTCGCGCCGATTCGTCAAGGATCAAAAGACGCCGGGAGGGAAGCGCTACCGCGAGTACGACTTCTACCCCGAGCAGCGCCTGGTCCATCGCATCGACTACGATACGACCTTCGCCCTGCCCACCGCCCTTCCTCTCGACGACATCTCGTTCGTCTACTTCGCGCGCACGCTGCCGCTCGAGGTCGGCGAGACCTACACCTTCAGCCGGTTCTACAAGGACGACGGGAACCCGATCACTCTGAAGGTGCTCCGCAAGGACCGCATGGAGGTTCCCGCGGGAGCGTTCAACACCATCGTGGTGCAGCCGATTCTCCCCGACAACAACCTCTTCGCGAGCGGCGCCGAGGCCGAGATCCACTTCTCGGACGACGAGCGACGCCTGGTCGTCTTCATGCGCGCCGACCCCGGGATCATCTGGCCGACGATAGAAATGAAGCTCGAAGGCGCTGAGCCGGCGGCGGTCGGCCATGCGGAAGGACCCGAACCCCGCCAGCCGGGAGCCCCGCGCTGAAGCCAGGTCTCCCAAAGACCCGCCTGGGCGCGGCCTGGATCCTCGCCATAGTCTTCTTCTGGATCGCACGGCCGACCCGGCTCTCGCTTCTGACCGGCGGAGCCGTCGTCCTGATCGGCCTCGTCCTGCGCGGCTGGGCCGCGGGCGTGCTCGAGAAGGACCGCGAACTTGCCGTCTCCGGTCCCTACGCCTGCACCCGCAACCCGCTCTACCTGGGCAGCTTCATCATCGGTGCGGGCGGAATCATCGCCGGTGGCACACCATGGTTCGGCCTCCTCTTCCTCGCCTTCTTCGCGTGGATGTACGGAAGCACCATGGAGCGCGAGAGCGGGGCGCTGGCGGAACGCTTCGGCCCCGCCTACCTGCACTACCGGGACTCCGTGCCGGTCTTCGTGCCCCGCCCCGGGCGCTACCGGCCATCGTCCGACCACGAGCTGCCAACCCGGACCTTCTCGGTGCGCCGCTACCTCCGCAACCGCGAATACGAAGCGCTTCTGGGCGCACTCGCCGCGTTCGGACTGCTGGCGCTCAAGGCCGGCGGCTGGGGCGCACTCGGCCGATAGCGATCATACTCATATCGTACTCAAATCATACTCATATCACTCCGGTTCCATCCCGATCAGGTAGAGCACCGGGCCCCGCAGCGCGCGTCCCTTCGCCGTGACGCGGAAGTCGTACCTGCCCGGCTCGGGGAAGACGACGTCCTCCAGGGGCATCACCAGGCGCGTCCGCGGCGGCGGCCGGTCGGGAGGCCGGGGGGTCACCTCGGAGTGCCCTTCCACGGTCAGGGTCGTCTTGCCGTCAGGGCCGCGGATATCCACGCGGAAGGTGTAGCGGCCGGAGTCGGCCCGGTCCCATTCAAGCGCCAGCACCAGCGTCATCCGCGCCTGGCGCGCGGGGAAGCCCGCGGCGTAGAGGTCGTGGAACATGCCGCGGATGTCCAGCTTTCCGTCGGGGGAGGCGGCAGCGTGGTCGCAGACCGCCGAAGCCAGGATTCTCAAGGGCGCTCCCGGGTTGCTGAGGGGGCAAATGCCGGCGTTTCCGCCAGCGTTCTTGCGATTGTCGGGATGTTCCGTACCTTATGGGCTTCGCCGGTTCGGCAGGGAAGCCGGCCGGCACCGCGGGGACGGCGTCCCCGTGGACCCGACCAATTACGAGGAGGAGTAGTGGCGAAGCAAGAGCCGATCGAACGGGCACGCGACGAGTTGTTCAGTCATATCCACCGTTGCGGTGTTCTGGACGCGAATGCGGCCGACCAGGACGTATGGATGACCGAGACGGTCGAGTACCTCGGTGAGCGGTATCCGGACCTTCAGGTCAAGGACCTTGTCCAGCTCAAGGCCGTGGGGATGCAGTTCTGCAAACCCGTCATCTCGAGGCTGAAGCGGCGGAACCACACTGCGGATCCGACCGAGACCAACAGCGAAGCCCTCCTCGGAGAGCCGAGAGAAGCCTGATATCCGGGCCGAGTCGGTTCGGGAGCAAGGACAGGCCAGCGAATGGCCAGGGAACACTGAAGACAGGAGACCCGATTCATGGCAAGCCGACGTGATTTCCTCAAGACCAGCGCCGGCGTCGGCGTGGGAGCGGCCGTCGGGCTCGGCAAGCCCGCATCACTTCTGGGAGCGCCCGCAATCCGCCGCAGCGCGGTGACACCCGTGTCCGTGGCCAGCGGCAACGGACTCGAATCGGTCGCGACCGCCGTAAGCATCGTCAGCGAGGGCGGCGACACCCTCGACGCGGTGGTCCAGGGCGTCAACACGGTGGAACGGGACCCGAACGACTCGTCGGTCGGCTTCGGGGGTCTGCCGAACCTCGACGGCGTGGTCCAGCTCGACTCATCGGTCATGCACGGGCCCAGACGGGGTGCGGGCGCGGTGGCCTGCATCGAAGGCATCAAGACGCCATCCAGCGTGGCCAGAGACGTGATGCGCTACACCGACCACGTGCTTCTGGTCGGCGAGGGGGCCCAGCGCTTCGCTCTTTCGATGGGATATCAGCTCGAAGATCTCCTCACGGAGCGCTCGCGTCGCCGCTGGATCGATTGGCGCGCGACGATGAGTGACAGGGACGACTACCTCACCCTGGAAGAGACCGGGCACGCCGCTCCCGGTTCCTCGCGGCAGGAGGACTACGGCCTCGGCATCCTCGATTCACACGACGGGGTACGCCCGCAGGGGACCATCAACTGCAACGTCATCGACGCGGCCGGCGACCTGTCCGGCGTGACCACGACCTCCGGCCTGGCGTGGAAGGTGCCGGGAAGGGTCGGCGATTCTCCCATCGTGGGCGCCGGGCTGTACGTCGACAACGACGTGGGCGCGTGCGGGTCCACCGGTCGCGGCGAGGCCGTGATCAAGACCTGCGGCTCGCACAGCGTGGTCGAACTGATGCGCTCCGGCATGTCACCGACCGACGCCTGTCTCGAGGCGCTCCGCCGCATCGTCACCTTCACGGTGGAGCCGCGCCTGCGAAACGAGGACGGGCGCCCGAGCTTCAACGTCAACTACTACGCCATCAACAAGAACGGCGAATACGGGGGCGCGGCCATCTGGTCGGGAGCCAGGTTCGCGGTGTGCGTGGACGGCGGCGACAGCCGGCACGAGGACTCGGCTTACCTCTTCGATAGAAACGGCTGATCGGCGTCGCCCGGACGACCAGAGAGAGAGCACCCGTGTGAGTGATTCAGCGAAGGGGGGGACCCGTGCGACAACGCACGGCGGAGCACCGCCGCGTGTCGGCTTCGGGGTGCCGGAGCTGCCCGAGGTCAGGAAGGCGGAGCGCCTTCACTGCAGTGGACGGCAGGTGCCGTCGCCCATGGGCGGTTTCCTGATGGACCTCGGCGTGCGCCAGGAGCCGGACGGGACCAGCACGATTCTCTTCGAGTGCAAGACCTCGGCGCTGCGCTACGAAATGCCGCTTCGGATCAGCACCTGGCGGGAGCGGCGGAAGGTGCGGCTCCAGGCGGACGACGGGCTGGATCCGATGTGCCCGCGCGGCGAACTCGGTCCGACGCTCGTTCGCCGCGGCAAGGACTTCTTCTGCCCGCGCTGCAACCTCATGTTCGGGAGGGCCCCGTAGCGGGGTGTCTCCGATGGTTGGCAGGCCCGCCGTGAACGGGGACGCCGCGGGAAGGGGGTAGCAGGGGATGGCACGGGTCGCCTTGATCGGCGGGGACGGCATCGGTCCCGAAGTCGTGGATGTGGCGGCGTCCGTTCTGGAGGCGGCCGCCGAAAGACACGGCGTCGCCCTCACCCTCCACCGCTGGGATCTCTGCGCTGACCGCTATCTGCGCGAGGGGATCACGATCACGGACGAGCAGCGGAATCGCCTCGTGGACGAATACGACGCGGCCCTGCTCGGCGCTCTGGGCGACCCGCGCGTCCCCGACAACGTACACGCGCGCGACATTCTGCTCGGCCTGCGCTTCTTCGCCGACCTCTACATCAACTTCCGGCCCTGCCGGCTTGTGGCACCGGCGCTGTCGCCGCTGAAGGATCCCGATCCGGCCACCGACATCGTCTTCTTCCGGGAGAATACCGAGGGGCTGTATGCCGGGCTCGGGGGGAGCTTCAAGACCGGGACGCCCGACGAGGTTGCCGTCGAGGAGAGCCTCAACACGTACAAGGGGGTCGAGCGCATCGTGCGGGCCGCCTTCGAGCACGCCGACAGGACTTCGCGCGGCCGGGTCACGCTGGTCGACAAGGCCAACGTGCTGTCGTACGAGGGCGGGCTTTGGCGGCGCGTCTTTGCGGAAGTGGGCGCGGGATTCCCCCGGATCGCGCGGGACGCGATGTACGTGGACGCGATGGCGATGGACCTGGTGCGCCGGCCCCAGCGCTACGAGGTGGTGGTCACCTCGAATCTGTTCGGCGACATTCTGAGCGACCTGGGCGCGCAGGTGACCGGCGGGCTCGGACTGGCTCCGTCGGGGAACCTCAATCCGGGTTCGTGGGCGCTCTTCGAACCCGTGCACGGATCGGCTCCGGACATCGCGGGCAAGGGGATCGCCAATCCCCTGGCGGCGGTGGGGTGCGCGGCGCTGGTGCTGCGCTGGCTGGGGATGGAAGCGGCCGCAGCGGATGTCGACGCATGTGTCCCGGCGTCGATCCGCGAGGGCGTGACCACTGCCGATCTGGGGGGCACGGCGACCACGCGCGAAGTGGGGGAATGGATGGCCGGCCGACTCCGGGATTAGCTTTTCTGGCGGCGCCGGTGCGTGCACGCGGGCAGGCACGGGTTTCAACTGGAGCAGACGAGCAACACGGAGCGAGAATGGGAACGCAGGGTTTTGACACGGATGTCGTCTTTCTCTCGGGCAAGCGGACACCCTTCGGCACCTTCGGCGGATCGCTGAAGGACCATACGGCCACCGATCTGGGGGTTCTGTCGGCGACGGCGGCGATCGACGCGGCGGGGGTCGACGCGGGGGACGTGGGACACGTCTTCTACGGGAACGCCATGTCGACCTCGGCCGACGGCATCTACATGGCCCGGCACATCGGGCTGCGTGCCGGCGTGCCGGTGGAGTCCGGCGCACTGACCGTGAATCGCCTCTGCGGCTCCGGCTTCCAGGCGATCGTGTCCGGCGCCCAGGAGATCCTGCTCGGCGGCACCGAGGTGGCGCTGTGCGGCGGCGCCGAATCGATGAGCCAGGCGCCTCACGTCGTGCGCGGCGCCCGCTGGGGCAACCTGCGCCTGGGGCCGGCCGGCAACAACTTCGACGACACGCTGTGGGAGGCTCTGACCGATTCCAACTGCGGCCTCTCGATGGCGCAGACCGCCGAGCGTCTGGCGGAACAGTACGGGGTTACCCGCGAAGAGACGGACGAAGTGGCAGTCAACAGCCAGCACCGGGCGAAGGCCGCCTGGGACGCGGGCCGGTACGACGCCGAGGTGGCGCCGGTCACCCTGAAGACCCGCAAGGGACCGGTGGAGTTCGGGGTCGACGAGCACATCAGGCCCGACACGACCATGGAGGGGTTGGCTCGGCTCCGACCCTACTTCAAGAAGGACGGCCTCGTGACCGCCGGCAACGCCAGCGGGATAGGCGACGGGGCGGCCTCGGTCGTGATCGCGCACCGCGGTTGGGCCGAAGCCAGCGGGGCCACGCCGGTCGCCCGGCTCGTGTCGTGGGGCTTCGCGGGGGTCGATCCGTCGATCATGGGGATCGGGCCCGCGCCGGCCGCCCGTGCGGCGCTCGCGAAGGCCGGGCTCACCCTCGACGACATGGACCTGGTCGAGATCAACGAGGCCTTTGCCGCGCAGTACAAGGCGGTCGAGAAGGAGCTCGGCCTCGACCCCGATAGGACGAACGTGAACGGCGGCGCGATCGCGATTACCCACCCGCTCGGGGCTTCGGGAGCGAGGATCACGCTCCACCTCGTGCACGAGCTGAGGCGCCGCGGTGCCCGCTACGGCCTCGGGGCCGCCTGCATCGGGGGCGGGCAGGGC
>JAODVQ020414904.1:0-10932 GCA_025400075.2 Phenganax stokvisi | reverse complement strand
CTCGCCCAGTTGAGTCTGGGCGCGTGTGGGGGCGCGCGCGCGCGATCGCGCGCCCCCCATTGACAGCCCTGCTGATCTAGTTTATTTAGTCTACTCTATTTCAGTCAGACGATTTACTTGTCTATATTTTTCTGTCAAGAATTATTGTTGTGTCCAGTATAGTTATAAATTCCATATAGCATATTTCTATGTAACTGTGTATAAGGAACTGAAGACGATTTTCAAGAAGTATGGAGAGATCGAAAGTACAAGACTGAGATCTGTGGTAAGCAGAGTTCAGCTATAGTTATTTTAGGGCTAGCTACAGTATTTTCATTTTATCTCAGTAGCCTCCCTGGGGCTGGTTGTTCCAAGTCTGTTCAGCTTAAATGGTGGCGAAGTCAGAATTTAAGAATACTTCCACACATCCTCCAAAACTTTCCAGTCAAATCTTATGAAATATAACTATGGGTGTATACATTAATTATTATATTCATTATTCAGTTGAAAAACTTTCAATTTTGTTATTCAAGGATATATATAAATATGATTTCTATCTTGAACGTAACCATTGTCTAAGCCCAAAGCACTTAAAACAACCAGGCTCTGGCCAGTCTGGTGTTTAATAATGTGTTATCTCATTTTTGTCAAATTCACCTTCAAAAATGGTACTCAAAACTCTACTTTGTGTACCTAGGCAGTGCCAGATCTAAAGACGTCAAAGAAAGTGGCAGCTATAAAGTATGTCACTGCACTTAACTTCATGTATTTTCAACTCATTTGGATGCATTTTGTTTGCCTTAATTTTGTTTCTTCTAATGCTTGGCACTTTTCCTTGTCAAAGAAAGACCGTTGCATCTTAATAGGCATCTGACAAGGCATCTTGTTTACCCATTAAGAAGCTATGTGCACCAATCCACCCTGTTTATTTAGTTTACTCTGCCTAACGTGAGATGATTGTACTTGTCAGAAAGAGAGTTGTACACCATAATGGTTAGGCCAAGCGTCTTTTTCAAAAAATAGTCGTCCAATTGTTGTATATAGTTTGCCAAGTGAAATTTGCACTTCTTTTTAATATCAGAAAAACTTTTAATCCACATCGCAACAATGTAAATGGATATGTTGTTTTCAAAGAGAAAAAATCTGTGGAAAAAGCCCTGGCCAAGTAAGTTTTTGCTGTACATTGCCTTTTATTGAATTTTTATGGTTTTGTGCTCAACAATTCTTGGTATTATGCTGGAAATGTAATTTATTAATGTACATGTATTTTTAGCAATGGGATGCAAATTGACAAGCTGCATATTCGAGTGGACAGAGTCGACAGCAGTGCAAAACAGGTGAAATACTTTGTTCTGAAAAAGAGTTTTTTTTTTGCAATCAGGAAAATTGTCAATAGACAGAAAACCTTTTAAAAATTTTTTTAGCGAAATAACATTTCAAATTTTATTGCTCTTTTGCAAAATTTAAGATGCTTCCCTTATAGATTGTGACAGTTACAAGTTTTTCTGATTATAAAAAATGAGGTTACAAGAAAGCTTGTTACTTTTAGTATACTTTTACAGAAAAAATGTTTGTTTTCAACAGTAGAATCAGCATACTGCAAATTTGTGCAAAATCTTTAACTTTCAATTATCACTAATTTTTTGTTCATTCTTGTAGTATGATCATAAGAAGTCAGTATTTGTAGGAAATCTCACATTTGGTAAGATTTCCAAAGAATAAATAGTGATTTTGATATGTTTCTAATCATTTTGGTGGTCATAAAGAGGCTATTACTTCTTTCTTTTGCTCTGTGCTTTAAGATATCAAGGAGGAGACGTTATGTGAATTCTTTGCTTCATGCGGTGAAGTGTTAAATGTTCGAGTCATTAGAGATTCAACTACGGGTATTGGGAAAGGCTTTGGTTATGTTTTATTCAAGGTATTGTACATACAGACACAACAATGGCATGATTCACTTAGCAAAGTTTTAGACTTCATTTGACAATTATCCCTTACCAAAGCTAAACTTTAGCATTACCTGTTCTAAGTCAATAGTAAACTTTCTCTGCACATTGTAGATATTATAAGCAGCTTCCATGTCTTTGTGACAATCTCTGACCATCCTTTGTTAGACCTAGGTACTTAGTGCAAGGTCCTTTACTTTTTCTAGGATTCTAGTTCTGTTACACTTGCGCTTAAAATGAACAATTCTGAAGTTTGTGGACGAAAGATTAGAATACAAAGATCTCAAGAATATCCTAAAGGTATCTCCGTGTATGGTTATATTTTAATTGAATGTTGTACTTGGCAAGAAATTACAACTGAAGAGCCAATGTTTCGACACTCCAGTGTAGTCTCGTCATTGTAAAATCAATGCAAATTGACAGGAAATTGCAATTGAGGACTCAATGTGCATCAAACTTCCAGTTTTTTGTCTTAACTCATAGTAAAATTAATCTAGTGTACTTATAGCAAGCACATTGCAGGAGCCGACGTTTCAGTACTCTAGTTTACTTTATGCCAAGCAGCTGTCAAGTTCAAACAGCAGTAACTCCGCAACTTTTAAAGTTAATTTATTTTATTGTTTCTGATGGTTACATTTTCTTGCATTCACTCTGCAGGGACGTCAAAGTCTGGAGAACGAAAGGGAAATTATTTCAGTGGCATGCAAGCTAAGGAGAAATTTTATCACAAAAGAAAGATGCTAAAACAACAACAAAAGTTTGGCCTCTCAATTTCAAACAAAATTCACTCAAAAGTAACTGATCGAAAACATAAGACTCATTCAAAAGGAGATAAGCAGAGTTCTGGCACAATTACTAAAAGAACCAAATTGTTCAAACAAAAAAGGAAAAAGAAGTGATTCTAGTCACTATACAGTTATGTGATGTACAGTGTTTGAAATTCAAAGAAGAATGCTTTTGAAAGCTTGAAGCCATTTAATTATTCTACACTTTTTGGTTTGTCAGTGGTACCACCACAATCTAGATGTTGGAGGGACAAACACACATCGTACTTCTCCCCCCTTAATTTCTGACTTAATTTTTTCAAGGGTGGCTCTTCATACCCCTCCCCCTCGCCACTCCCTCCTTGGCCATGCTGGTGCCTGGTTTGTTGTCGACCTGTTTTTTACATAACATACAATGGAAGGAAGTTCTTCCATTGTAGATGCACTTGTTAATGAGACTTTTATATCAATGGGTGACTTTTATATCAGTTCCATCTCTTTATTTTTGTGGTAGGAGTCAGTGTGAAAAGCATATTCGAGGAATTGAATGTCAATGGCTGAGTTATCGATGCAATTAATGGGAGAATGCACATTCTCCCTGCTGGTTTTACTGAAAATATCTCTGTCGTCAAACCCTCTCCCTAAATAAAGTTAGAAAGATAGTAAAACCTCATTTACCCTCGTTGAGCCTTCTCAACTGAGTATGATTTTCTGGTGCTTTTGTGAAAAAAAAATTCTTTGGAAAGAAACGAAGAACAAATTGCTAGAATGATTTCTAACTTCTGGGCATGCATTTGTGCACAATCAGACTGGGTGGGTAGCATTGGTGGGTAGCCTACGCAGTGAGAGCTGTTTCAAAATATTCAACACATTGTGCGTAACACGCACGAAATGAACTGCGTATGTCACTACAAACTTTATACTTCATTAACGGAGAAGCTTTTCCGAACTTAAGTCTTCTTAAAATATAACTTGATAGCTGGAATCGCTTGATAAACGCTCCAAAATGCCGAAAAATCAAGCGAAATTTTCGAAATCGAAACGTTGCAAAATCCGAATGCATTGTTTACAATTTTCCGTACGGCAATACAAAGTCAGCGGGTTCATGTCAAACCGGAAGTAAACAAGGCTACTTTCCATATAAGGAAGTCATAATCGGAATAATTAGAACAAATCGCTTAATTTATGCCCAGGAACGTCGTTTCGACCAATCAGAAGCCGTGGCCCCCCAAAGTCCGAGGAAGGAGGGTAGATCGAGCGTCCTTGTGAATGCTAATTGTGATCGCTTTCGTGTCATGTTGGTTGAATTTTCCACAAACACACGCTTGTTTTTCTCCTTGTTGTCGATTGAATGTGCGCCCTGAGACAGAATGAGTGGAAGCAGAAAAGAAACGACGAGTGCTCGTCCGGTAAGTGAGGCTTTTTCAATTTTTTTGGCTCGTGACATCTGAAAGTTTATTTTGCCTGGGGTGTTCAAAATGGTTGTATACACGAAAATTTTTTTGAACGTTCGTACTACGAACCCTCCTCAAGAAATCAAATGTTTAGCTCGGTTATGTCACCTCGTATTTTATAAATTAAGTTGTTTTTGTTGATTCCAGCGTGGTTTTATTCAATTTCGTGCTTTCGTTAAATGGATATTCGTTTTGTTTTGAAAATGCTACATGCACACACAATCGTGACAATGTCAAAGTACTTATAAAATTTTTTGCCTTTGATACTTATTGTCCTGAAACAACGCTCCAACAGGGACTTTTTCTCACACTATCGATTAAATGAGTGAAACTTTATTGTTCTGTCTTTCTTTTCTTACCTAACTGAATGTAAATTGCTTTGAAGTCCAGCAATTTTTTCTGCTCTCAAGTTATTGAAGTTAGCACTTGTTTATGTTCAATGCTTTGTAAGAACCCAGTGCTTTTAAAAGGTTCTTCTGAGTTTTTCTTCATCATTTTTTTCATAAAAGTATCTTCGTACTTTGTAGATTCTCATTTGACTTTTTATACGCACTTTTTCAACTTTTATGGTATTCAAATTCGTGCTTTGAAATGTTGTTTACCAATTTTCCTTTAACGAATTTGTTCCACGTTGAAACTGGAGTTGTTGTATTGATGTGTGTGGATTATCTCAGAGTTTGCTGTTTTACCTGTTTGTGAGACTATTAGAATGTTTCTGTCTATGTTGCTGTGATTTTACACAAAAATTTTTGTCAGGGTTGTGTTGAATATGAAAGTTTTATGATTTGTTTAGATCAGAAAGCATAAGGTTAATTATTTTTCAATAATGTAAACAAAAGGGAAGCCCTAGTTCTTTGAACCATATGTGCTGTTACATGCCTTTGTGTGTTAGCTGCAAAAGGGTTATGCAGTGACAGTCGGTTGCAAATTGCTCTGACAGCTCTGAACATGCTACAGTCTCTCCTTGAAAAAACAACAAGTGATGCACTGAGGAAAATTGTCTTGTATTTCTTACATTGAGTGAAATAAAATATGCTTTCTGGGTAAATTGTACTTTTATCTTGGTGTCTGATCAGTTAAGTGGCAAAAGTATCACCTTGACAAGTACTACAATCCTCCAGGCAGCATTGGACCTAGTAAATTATACAGGCAGAGTGTACTTTGTTGCTGAAACGTTTGCCTGATAGTACAGTCAACCAGTCACAATATAAAGGTCTCTCATGGACAACTAAAATATTGTAGCATTTTGAGACAGTCAAAATGAATACCAAAGTATGAGAAAGTGATGTACATTGCCACTTGAGTTTTGAGAAACGAGAGATTAGGATGCAATGTTGTGACTAGCCCATTTGATCACGAAGGTCTTACCCTGATGCGTAAAATGTTGTGATGTTAGACCACTGTTAGACTGTGTCATTGGGGTTAGAAACATGTTTTGTCAGTTCAATTGTTAAACCAGGTTGTTTTGTGTCATGTTTCAGGTCGGAGAAGAACCTCCGTATTTAGCTGTTGGAACAGAAGTTAGTGCGAAGTATCGTGGAGCATTTTGTGAAGCTAATATCAAATCTGTTAAGAAGTTGGTGAAATGCAAGGTATCATTCATTTCTTTTTACAAACCTATTTTGTTAATATGTTGTGTTCTGTGGCTAAATGTGACTGTCAAATGCAATGTCAAGTACAAAGCTAAGTACCAAACATTATTTGAGTGATGCTACTTCTTTTTTCACAGGTGAATTTTGAAAATGGTGGTGGGAATAGTACTGTTACAGATGATTGTGTCACTGGTGAACTCAAGGTGATTTTGAGACAAAAAACTAGTAATACACTAAGTATCCTATATAAATTGTCCTATCTTATACTATCCTCATATACTATCCTATATAATCCTATACTATCCTATAAAGTATCCTATTTAAATTGTATGCACATTGTTGTTAATGTATGACAGTCAATTTCAAGTTACTTTTCGCTAAAATATTCAGAACTTTGTTGCAAACTTTGCAAGTTCGTTTCCAAGTTCAAATGTTCATGATTCAGAAATAGGTTTGTATTCTAAACATTTGATTGGCTGCTTTTTGTATGCCGCACGTATTTAATACTAATGCTAATAAGTATTAGTATTAAATACACACATGTAAAGTTAGGATGCTTGGTCAATGTGCCTATTAGACGGTAAATATTTCCTCTCATATCCAGGTTGGTTCTGATGTAAAGGTGGCAGTCCCAGATGGCCAAGACATGGTTGGCACTTTGGTAAAAATAACAGACTCAAGTTCGTACACTGTTGTGTTTGATGATGGCGATGAGAGAACATTGAAGCGAACGTCATTGTGTATTAAGGGGGAAAAGCATTTCAATGAGAGTGAGGTTCGTTCATTGATAAAATTATTCAGTTTTGCCTTTCAACATATTCGCAAAAAGGTTCTTGTGCAACATTGCTGATATTGAAATTGTCAGAGTTGAAGTATCTGTGAAGTGCATCAAAATATTTTGGAACCTATTTGTGGTCCAACTTAGGTTAAGTAGATAAAGAAAATAGGCTAAATAAACTTTACAAGATTTAGTGGAAAACAATTGCAGTAATTGCAACCTTGCATGATTTGAGACCTCAAAAAGTCTCACTTCAGAGTTGAACATAAACTATGTTCATTTATGATGTTTTTGGTAATATGTAATACTAATGTTATACTTTTAAAATGTAATTAAGTAGCTGTAATGTGAATGTCCTCAGTTGCAACTTGTAAAACTGAAACGCATTGACACTTTAAAGTATTTAATGCTGATAATAATAATAATAATAATTGTTATTAATATTGTTGTTATAATTGTGACTAACTATAATTACAAAAGTAATAATATTAATAATACCATACATTAATATTTTTATAAAAAGTGTCAATTTATTATTAATATTATTATAATTGTGACTAACTATAATTACAAAAATAATAATAATAATACCATACATTAACATTTTTGTAAAAAGTGTCAATTGTCTTGAGATTTCTTTTTACAATTGTGCCAATACAAGCATTTGAAAAATGTTGATCACTTCATTTCCTAATCTTGAGGAGTTCCTCTGAATATTTTCTAAACTTTCAAAATTTCTTCACAAAGTTCCTATCTTCCAATTTTTTTGACCAATCAAAGTTTATGTTTTCCTCAGAGTTCGGAAAAAAACTTGTCAACATATTTCATTGACACGACTGCATATTCTTATTTTTTTAATGTATAGACTCTAGACCATTTGCCACTAACTGATCCAGAAAACTTTGGAACACCTGTCATGCAGGTATGTGCTAAATTTTTTTTGTACTGTAAAGGCTCGTTTACATGGGCGATTTTTTTCCTCGATGTATGGGATTGAAAAGATTAACTGACAAGCGCATTGGCGAAATACTTCAAGTTAATTTGCCCATTATCCACTTTATCACATCCTTCAAAATGAGAAAAATCGCAACGTAAATTGCCTGCAAAAATGGGCCTTAAATGTATGGGACCTGCATTTGTTACTGTAGTATAACTGTCGAGCTTTCAATATTTTCTACATTTTTTTCATTATTATCAATTATTTATCAATATTATCAAATTTAGTAGTATGATTGATATGATAGTTATCAGTATTATCATAATAATAGAAAATTATCAATTAACAACAATTTTTAATTATTACATTGTACTTTTTGCTTTTAGCAAGGAAAGAAGTCAAGAAAAGGCAGAAGAAGTTCATTGAGGTATATTACATTCAGCAAATGCTGTGTTTCACTGCTGTAATGGTACTATGTACACACTAAATCTGAATAGTAATATTGAGCAGGGGCCAATTGTTTAAAGCTGAATTAGAGTTAAACCTTTGGTGGTTTAACTGACTGCTTAGGTTAGTGTCTTACTATGTGTTTGTAGTTTCAAAACTTTGAAACTTACTAGACCTATTGATTCAGATGAGATATGTGGAAAAATATGTCCATGTTTAAAAGTAAGCAGTAGAAATCTTTGTTTTGGAATGAACCTACATTGGAGAAAGCAAAGCAGCTTTTGAACAACTGACCCCAGTGATATACTATATGGTACAAGTTTCAAGTTGTTTTGTTTTTTGTGGTACGCACATTTAGTAGTTTGGATGAAATGAAAGAGTCGGATGAAATTCCTGCAAGAAAAAAATTAAAAGTAAAGAATGACGAAGATTTTGACAAGGTGTGGTTTAGTTTACATAGTAAGGTTGGGATGAAATGCAAGAAAACGAAGATTTATTTGTACGTCTTAATATTATCAATATTAGTTTAATTAAGTGCTCTTGACCTCCTCTTGGCGGATGTGATTGAGTAGGTTGTCTGGCGAGTTCATTAGCAAAATTGTTGGACAAGTATAGTCGTCAGTTATCCACTCTATCACATCGTTCAACGCGAGAAAATCGCATGAAAAATGTCCTGTGTAAATGAGCACAGTGGGTCTTAAAGACTAGTTTCCACTCAGGAAAATTCTCCTCAGGATTGGAACGGACAGGAAAATTCCTTTGTGTTAAAGTTGTTAGTTCAGGTTGAGAGACCCTGAGACAAAGAAACTTTCCTATCCGTTCCGATCCTGAGGAAAATTTTCTTGAGTGGAAACTGGCCTTTAGGCTACGTTTACACTGGACCGATTTCACGTAATTAAGACATTGAATTCATCCATTCAAAGACAAATTTAGAGCTTATAAACTTCTACAGTAGAGCAGACTTGAACTAGTACTTTTAATACAAGAAAATTCAAGAGTAAACACGGCTGATAAATGGTTGATTTCGGTGTCGTGACTGTACGGATCCGGTATCGAAGCTATAAACGTAGCCTAAACATCCTTTTCTGACGAATTTGAAGGTTGTTATGGTTGACTTCACAGAAAAGAAGAAAAGCTTTCAGCTTCCAGCTCTGGTAAGTTTATACATGACAATTCCTTCGTGTATTTTGAGCCAACAGATGTTCACGGTTTGCACGGGTTTTGAAAAGCTAGAAGAACTTGGAAAATCACAGAATTTCGTTATTTTGAAATCCAGGCCTGGAAAATCGGGAAAATCACGTTTAGTTGGAGAAAGTCGTTGGAAAATTGAAAATTTTCTGTCAACAAAGTTTTTTTCATGACCAATTCTTAGTAAAAATTGCAGTCGAAATTTAGCTGCGCGTCTCACTGCCGGAGGCCGGTTGTTCAAAGCTGGGTTAGCGTCAACCCTGGGTTAAATTTAACCAGCTATTTGGTTTGTGCATTTCTGCATTTGTTTTAAAACTTTGCGAATGCCGACTTCCTTTTACATGGATTAGCTTTGTGAAAAAAATTTTGTCAAAGTCGTGAACAAACGGTTAAAATTTTTGCTTCAAACTTTTCGTTAATCCAAGATTAAGCTAACTAGCTTTTGAACAACTGGCCCCGTGTGTTGGTTTCCTTTCATTCAAAATTTCTTTTAGTTATAGAAAATGAAATTTCTGTAAATTGAAGCTCTTTTTGCTAAATCGGGTGATTGTATTTCTCATACCGATATTTCAGAATATCCAGAACATGGATTTTTGAAAAAAGGTTATTGAAAGTCATGGAATTTTATTCTGGCACTGGAGTACGGACTCCAGTTGTTTTCATCAAGACCTGTTTAACATAATGTCAGTAACTGTATATGACAACTATTTTTGTTTTTGAATTGTAATACGTTCTGTTTCAGCTTTTGTGCTCGACTGCTTTCCACGGCGAAGTCAAAAGTCCCGAGAATGTTATTGTGAGATCTTTTAAAGATGGCAAGTAGTAAGTATCTAGGATAGACTTGAATATCAACATGCATACAGAGGGAGTTTGACACACATTTGGTGCAATGGACTTTTAACCTTATAAACAAAAAAAATTTCAAAAAATTTCGAACTAGGAAAATCTTTTACCACAACCTGCAAGAGCATCCTGAATTTAGTAAAACTGCCAAGTTTGATTGCGAAATGTTGTAAAATAAGAAAAATATAGCCGTGCAAAGTTGGCAAATTTTGTATATTTTTCTATTACGCGCGGGAAATGGATACCCTTTTTCTCTCGAACGGGGTATTAATTTCCCGCGCGTAGTAGAAAAATATACAAACTTTGCCAACTTTGCTCGGCTTTCCTTATTTTACAACATTTCGCAACCAAATTTGGCAGTTTTACTATAAATTCAGGATGCTCTTTCAGGCTGTGGTAAAAGAATTTCCTAGATCAAAATTTTTTGAAATTTTGTCTATAAGGTTAAAGTCTATTGAAATGCTAAAGGCAGTTTTCCACGAGCCAGACAAATCGATATTTTCTTTTTTTGTACTCAATTTGTTTAAATTGACTGCCCTAAAACAAAGCGAAGTTCCGATTCGATCGAAAAAGTTCGTGTTTTGGAAAATCGCCTCAAGACAGTGTTTGATGTCGGGACTCTGGGCAAGTTAAGGTTAGGAACTTTGTGGATGTGGACTAATTTGCTAGAAAAAAGCGAATTGTGCAAATCGTATTGGATGAACTATTTATTATCTGAGCTTGTATATTGGCATATGATTTGTGTTAAAATGCCAACAAAAATGAGAAATATAGTTTCTAACAGTTTGCATTTGCTTGTATGTTTGTTATTTCTGGAAAGTTTATCAGTCGATAAATAGTTACAATGTTCTTTTGAATGCCCTAGTTACAGTCTTAACATATGATAATCCCTGATCTTAATTTAGGAATTTTAATTGATCGAGGTGTAACAGATACACACACTTCCTCGCCTCTCCTGGTGAACTAGGCTAGTCGATCAGGAGAAACTGCAATGTAGTATTGTG
>JAODVQ020414799.1:0-10933 GCA_025400075.2 Phenganax stokvisi | reverse complement strand
GAGAGAGAGAGAGAGAGAGAGAGAGAGAGAGAGAGAGAGAGAGAGAGAGTAGTTGCCAATTCTTTTACTCTGTTCAATGATTGGCCTCTATGGGGCAAGTGGTACTGGAGTAACCATCGTACTATGACTATGGTGTAGCAGGGCCTTAAAGCACAGGAGAACGGGACCCCAAATAGAAACGGATAGATATGAGAAAAGATTGAAAATTAGAGAAAAGAACAGGACAGACAACTAGAAGAAGTATGGAAGTGAATATGAGCCTCTCCTAAAGGAAATGCCAAGCTGTACCATCCACCATTTAGACCAGCCGATATCACACACTCCACAGCTCACACACTAACTTCTTTGATGAGTCTAATGAGGAGGACCTCTCGAGTTGGCTCCACGTATTGTCCAAGCACCTCGTCCTCAGCGAGTCCCTCCAGGATGGGTGACACCTTCCGGCACAGCTGGAGAGGATTGAACTCTACCTCTAGAGCAGAGTAGAGTTGCTGGAGCTGAGGTGGAGTGTGTTGCAAGACACTGTGACGACCCTATAGCAGCGGCACGTACACCAAAAATGAAGAGAGACAAGACTCTATAACGGCAAATGATGATTCTACTTGGGAGGTACATAGGTAGGTGGATCACATCCACTAGTGTATGAGTGAACCAGACACTAATGTGAGCAAATTAGCATAATAGCTAAGTATGCTCACACAGAAATTTCATGGATAGTGAAAAAATTGTGAAATTCACAAAAAAATTTCTCAACCAAATTTGCATATGTATGCAAAATTTCAGCAATCTAAGCCAGGAACACACAGCTGGACACTATTATTATTGGCTAACTGGACGCACATCCACCGAGGACACAATGGACCGAAAGAAGGACTAACTATATCTCTCAGAAGAGAAGCTCTTGATGGAAGAGAGGTGACGCGAAGAAGAGCAGCGAGACGACGAGCCTTCTCTCTGTCTGTCTGATCGACCTCCAGGAATCTGTCCACATCACTGGGAGTCGGCTCTATGGGAACACATAGTGTGGCCAGTAGGACTCTGGAGGCTATCCTGTGATATGAAGAGGAGGAGGAGAAGAGAGTCAGTATCTATAAATATGCACACATGGAATGGAAATTGAGAAGTGTGTTTGGAAGTGTTAATTGGTGGGTGGAGCATCAGATTATGGGTGATGAGTAAAATTGTCGTCACATGACCAAGGTGGATCAGCCGAACGAGACAACCATCACTTGCAACACACTCACCAACCCTTCCTACTCCGCCTCCTACTCCTCCTACTACATACTACCACTACTACTACTATTCTTTTCATATGCCGAAGGAGAAAAAGAACTCACTTCTGTAGGTCTTCCTTGCTGACGCTCTTCTTCTGTTCTTTCCAAAGAACAAACAGTTTTTGCAAGGCTGCAGCGTGGAAGAGTTTGTTGTTGGCCATCCAATAGACCTTCGCCTGACGAGAGTAGTAGTTGTCTAATAATCCGGGCTTGGGTGCCTTCCCACTAAGTTCCAGTAAATTATGGATCTCTTCTATGGCTTTGAATGCTTCCTGTAGGAGAGCGACAAGGAGAAGATGGTGGAGAGGTGGAAGAGAAGTTGTTGAGAAGGAGGAGGAGGAAGAAGAGGAGGGAAGAAGATCACCTGCCAGAGGTCAATGTTGATGGAACACTCGAGCTGTTCGAATCGGACCTCCACCATACACTGGATGGTGTCTGGATTATCAAACTTGAGAGAGTGACTTTGTGACCCGTAGGTCTGGGCCTGTCTCAAGTGGTTCTTCAGCTGTTTTCAGTAGTTAGTGAGAAAGAGGGGGGAAGGAGGAAAATAATAACAAATTAGAGTAATGTGTGTTAATACGTGGAAAGAGAGAGAGAGGGAGAAACTTACGATTTCACAAAGTTTCCTGAACTCAGTCCTTCGCTGGTACTTGATACAGAACTTGAAAGCTACAGAATGAAACAAAAATAATAAAAATATCAAAAACAAAATCACTCTCTCCTCCACCACCTCTTCCTCCTCCTCTCACCATCTTTAGCGACGTCGGCGTACAACCTCTCAATGGTATTGTTATTCTTCAGTAGCTCCAACATATTGCGGTATGACTCCCAGAGGAACTTTACCCACGGAGCCAGTAGGACTCGGTCAGATCTCTCCTTTGCTCCTTCTCCACTAACTGTACTCAGCAAGAGACTGCAGAGAAATACATCGAGATGGAGGTATGACAATACAGTACAGTGAGCATAGAGTTGTTGAACCTTTCCGGAGTCATGAGAACGTCTAAGTCCTCAACCTCCTGGAGTACTGCTTGCTCCGACTCCTCTCGTGCTGTATCCGCCTTCTTGTTGGCCAACTTCAGAAAGTACTTCACAACCTTGCAACAATAAAAGAGAAAGATACAGTTATACTGATTGACTATTATACGTACATATATATACGTGATCACGTGCACAAACGTGCGGTAATCAGGCAGAGAGACACTTACAACTTCAAAGGAGTTGAGGCTGACTTCCCGGCATATGTTGCGATACTGATACAGGCCGTCTTTGGCGAAGGCACTGCGCTGCAGGTCAACGCAGAGTTCCACGAACAACTTCATTATCAGCTCGTGCGTCGTGGTCCACGTCTGTCGGTGTTTCTTGCTGTGAATCACATCATTCAGGCACTCCAGTGCCGAGTCTTTCTTTTCCACTTCGATAAACTCTGAATGAGACGAGAAAAGAACAACGTTTGGAGAAGCGCTCTAATTGGAAAGGCACGTGCGTATCGTAGCGCTCCGCCAGTTTTTACCTCTCGCTCGCTTGAGAGCATTTTCTGTCTTTTGGAAGTACATAGGCATCTTGCCGGCCTATTTACTGGATCCTTGACGCAAACTTCACAGCTTTACTTCCAATCCCAATTCTCTCTGCGGCTCGCGCAAATAAAGAACGCCTCGTGGAAATGCTCGCTGTGCGCATGCGTAGATACTGAAATAAAAATGAAAATCATTATTGAAGGGAGCAAATGGAACTGGACGTTTTGACTTTGTTTTTGTGAGTTTTTTCTTTCGAATCACTAGTCTCTAGTCGCGTGGCGGTAAGCTCTGCCTTCACCACGGACTGTAAGTAAAATAATCAGTAAAGGAAAATACATTTTTAGCCATGTATATCTAGCTAGCTATTAGCTAAATATGTGTATGCAATTCAATGGAGGTAAGGGATACGGTGGCTCCTTGAATGTCAGCAGCTGATAACTTAATCTTCATCACTTCTGCAGCGACCCTCAGGAAACAGGCATTGATCATATCATTGGTCTTGGCTGAGACAAAATGGCTGCAGGAATAGATTTTGATTTTGCTAATAATAATAATATCATTCCACACAGGAATTGTTGTCTAATAGCTAGTACTAATAATGGCATGTCTTATGAGCTTAGGTAGCTACCTGGACATTTTATGATCCTCTGCATAGACTTTGTGCTTGTCTTTGCGCACTGTCCTCATGTGTTCCAAATCAACTGTAGAACAATAGAGCTGAGTGACCATCACTTAACTAGACTATCTACACGTTGATACTGACTTTTATTAGCAACTAGAGCAAGGTGAGGCGGCTTGGAACCTTTCTTGAAGCATTCTCTCTTGACCACGCCCACCCAATCGTCGAGATTCTCGAAGCTGGAATAGTTTGTGATGTCGTACACAAACATCACCGCCTGTGAATGAAGAAAATTGAAATTTGTGAGTGGAGAGTTTGTTTCTTCTTATATATATATACATGGCTGCCGTAGATGTAGTTCTCCAGCATTTTTCCTCCCAGCGTCTGTCCTCCAATGTCCCATACCTGCATCGCTACTATTACACCACCTGCAGCAATGAAACCATTAGTCTGGATTAGACTGTGGAAACTCTGTTAAAATATAGTCTACACTTTTTTTAACAGAGTAGCCGTAATTTTCTTATGAGGGCCCTTATGTTTATAATTCATATATACTAAAGGGGTATTTAGTAACAGCAGAGCAGGTCCTAGATGCAAAATTAATATTAATACTATGTAGCTTAAATAGGCTTGGTTTCAATAGCTCCAGTTGAGTGCAGTTAAATATGATATTTATCGCTGCATCAATAATATGTCATGCAGAAACGGAAAGTTCCAATCCATTATTACCTGGTAAAGAGAGCCTCTTTAGAAAGAAGTCCAACCCCACCGTCTGCTGGTATGTCTTGCCGAAATGATTCTGTGAGAACCTGGTGGCTATGGATGTCTTCCCGGCCGTCCCGTCCCCCAGCAAGACTACTTTGAGCAGCCGATCCCCGCTCTGAGCTCCCTCGTCGTCCGAGTCTGTCATAATAAACCCGCGCGACACTGCAGCACGGCAAGAGAACCCCCGAGCCAGAACGCCCCCTTTCCCGGCGTAATTTCACGCATGCGCGACTGTCTTGTATTTTTCTTTTGCTTATTTGTTTTTATGTTCTTCTTTTGTACTGCATTGTATAGATTCGGACACAGTTTAAAAAAAAAACAAAAAAAAACAAACAAAAATGTCGGTATATAAAATGGAGAAGTGATATATGGATAAATGATCACTTTAGTGTGGCTATGATAATGTATGATACACAGATTGTATGGGATGAACGTTTAATGATTCATGATAAATGATGACAGCATGAAGTATAATGTGCAGATGAGAGAAACGAAGGTGGAAAAAACTAAAAAAGAAACAAAACTTTATATTATCTTTGTGGTAATGTTACAGTTGGGGGATGATTCATGGTGGTGTAGAGGCAGAGGAGGAGGAGGAGGAGGAGGAGGCTAGAGGAGGAAAGGGAGGGAGCTGGATTACAGTGTTTTGTGTGTATGGCGTGGTGAACTGTGACAGTACATTATCGACTAGGTCCTTTACTGAACTTTTAAACTCTGGACTCATCGTCCATTTTCCTTTTACTGACTTGTACACATGAGCAGTGAGCAGTTTAACCAAAAATAAGTAGTCTTCCTAATAGAAACAATATAGAGAAATCAAACTCACAACTATGACATATATTATATACAATAAGATAGAGTAATTCCTTAAAGTCATTATACAGTATACGAAGTACAATTTAAGTAGCTATGTATATTATATATGTACATACAATGTGTACTCACGTAAGAGTTAAACCTGCCAGCCTGGAAGAACAGCTTTAGTTGGTTGATTATTGTACGACAACAGAGCTCTTTCTTCTCTTTTGTGCTCTGAAGTGAAATAATAATAGCATCATATACAACATTACCTAGTTATATATTTTATGATGGCCTTTTGCTACTGGAGAAAATGTGGGGAGGAAGGTGTCATATATTGCTCACTTGTGGAGCAGTAGGAGCTGATAGGCTCGTTTTTTTCTCCTTCTTCTTCTCTTCTTCTTCACTGTCTTGTTTTGTGTCAAATCCCTTCTCAAGTGTTCTACTCTCTTCTCTCTTTGACTCTATACTAGTTTCACTGATACTGTTAGCACACTGTGGATCGTTTCTGACTTCCTGCTTCTCTACTTCTTTCTCTTTTACTGGTTTCTCTTCCTTCTCCTGCTCCTTCTCTCTCTCTTTGACTGCTCCATCTCTCTTCTCTTTCCTCTCTTCACTGGCTTTGTTCTCATCCTCCTCCTCCTCTTCTTCACCCTCCTCCTCCTCCTCCTCCTCCTCCTCCTCCTGCTGCTGCTGCTGCTGTTCCTCCTCCTCCTCTGCCTCATCTTTGACCAGGAGGAAATGGCTGTTGGGAAAGTGAGTATTGAGCCAGTGAAGGAGATCAGTGGGAGAGACAGAGGCAGCAATTAATGGCGGAGAACTCCCACCAGAACAGGAAGTGTTTGAGAAGACAGGTGTCAATGGAGGAGAGAGGTCTTTAATGAGACCTTCTTCAACACTACTGCTTGGTCCTGTGGAGTCAGAAGTGAACAGGAACCTTGAGTCATAGCACATAGCTAGTAAAGCTAACAAAAACTGAGGAGTGAAAGAAACTAAAGATATATAGAGAGAGATAAAAGATGGATGGAGGGAGAGATAGAGAGTCATATATACATACATAAATACAGTGGAACCCTTGTGAAAGTTAACACTGTTCTAAACCAAATGACCTTCTTTAAGCACTTATTAAATACAATATGGCAAATAACTTTTTAAAAATTAAGCTACTGCTTGTGCAAACATTGTGGTACCTTCAAAATGTATTAGCAGTGTCTGTAGGACTTTTCCCTCCATCAGACCACTGAGCCTCTGTAAGTGTCGTTTCACGAGGCAGCCTATCTCCACGTGATGGACAGACGGAGGAAGAGTGACAGAGAATAGCTCTCCGTGAGTGATTGGGGAATAAAAATTCTGATCAATGGCTTGTTCACAGAGATCTCTTGCTGTTGAGAACTGAAACAGACTGCAGAGTTTTTCCAGGAGGAGACTAAAGTTCCTGGGTCTGCAGGGGTAATTGGCATCTGCCATAGAGAGATAGATACGATTCCCAAGGTCTACGTTGGGGCTTGGTTTTTCTAGCACTGCGGCCAGAAGTCGATTGTAGAGCTGTGTGACGGTCGTAAAGTGTTCGTTCTTCATTGAGAGTCCTTCCAGAGCCTGCAGACAGCTGTGACACTCTTCGTGGAGGGCAGTAGCGAGGCATTTCTCAGTCATGGCAATCAACAGCTGTTCTCTCTCACGACTCTCTCCAGGAGCGCACTCGCCGGCCCAATCACATTCACGCAGTACCTGCACGGCCAGGTCCAGACTGTCCATCCTCAGACACGTACTCACCGCCATCTTGGCCAGAGAGAACAGGGACGGATGAGGAGGACGTAGCGGAGGGAGAGCAGCAAACGGTGCGAGATGAGCAAAGTATTTGACGTTGTGAGAGTGAAGATGGTGAAGAACTACGTAGCCACTCTGCCAGTGTTTGCTCTCAGCATAGATCTTCATCAGAGCTATCCCAAGTTGAGACACCACCCAGTGGTCACACTCCGGGACTGACACACCCGGTTTTATCAGTTGGTCCAGCAGGTCGGAGAAGGCATTGGGCGGTTTGCGCTCTGATGACCGGGCAGTTATGGCTTTCCATAGCCCCTGCACGACAGGGTTACTGTATGTTGATGGAGTAACTGGGTCACGGAGATTGTGGAGGATTGAGACGGCTGCTCCAAACTGACCTACCTTTCCGTTATTCTACAATAGAGAGATAGGGAGATATAACGCTAGCTGAGAAATTAGTGCCTCTCCAACTTGGCCCTGTTTCAAGAGTAGCCTCACATACAGGCCTAAAGTATGCATAGGCCCTTCTCGGATTACGTAATATGACTGTATTGGGTGTGCCTGCACTTCATGGGCCCAGTAGACACAAGCAACGGAACACATGAGTCGAGAATGGGAGCAGAAAGAGCTCATGTATATATATATAGATATATATTTGTACATTTTTTACCTCCAAGAGTGATAGCATGCCCTGGTTGACGGCTGGTGACGACTCACTGCTGCTCTCACAAATGAACTCCAGTGAACGGGCAGACTTACACGACCGACCACTAGTGGCAATGGTCACCAAGGAGGTCTGGCTGCCCGGAGTCGACTCCCCGGCAGACTGCTGCGGCTGGAGCTGGTGGCCATGATGTGATATGTACATATGTATTAGTATTAATCTCGGTCCCAGACCCATGATACACTACATGTAAATATGGATCTGGTATCTAACCACAATGGTTCCGTTGATTCAGCAGGTTAACAAACATTATGCAACTAGAGATGAAATCACATGATTGTATACTGCATTCTCATTGGTCGGTGTTATAAGCAAGAGAAAGCGTAGTATAAGTGACTTAATGTCAAAATAAATAGAAGCTATTAATTGTTAGGGATTCGTATCCATTGAGGCTGATTTTAGCAACTCTTATAGTAACCCTGCTACTGTACATACACTAACTCCTCCCACTGGACATAGTATGTACATACCTGAATGCTCATCGGTGGAAGAGAAGACTCCGTGTCAATGGTTCTCAGACACTTATAGATGGTAGAGATTGCAGCCATATCCTTACCCCACGACCGCAGGATGACCAGAGCACGCTGGTAGAAGATCTTCTCCACACGAACACCGCTTTCTTTCCGAGCCACTCTCCTCACCAGGGCAGCCACACGACTGTGAGCCTCCTCCTTGACGCACGAGTCGAGAAACATTTGAAGAATGGGCAACGAGGGCTACAAGAAGAGAGGGAAGATACTCTAAATCATTGCCCATTCACTTATATTATACTTATGCTAGTATTTTGTGAAATATACGCAGAGTGAAGTGGCCTCTTTGGCACTTTAGCTAAAAAATAAAGCAAGGCAAAGGTACTGTAGGGCTCTTGTATGATGCACATCTATAATGGAGACTAGTGTGTGGTGTATTAAAGTCAGCAAAAGGAGTGGGTTAAGAGTTCAGTTAGTGTATTATTACTGACAGTGACACGACACTGTAAGAGGCGCTCCACCAGCATGCACAGGTCCTCACGACGCTCCCCGGCCAGGAGATGTTGACAGAGCTTGGCCAGGGTGTCCAACGATGGTACAACGGGTGGGATGACCTGGAGGTGGGTGGTCAGTACCTCCATGACCGGTATTGGCTCGTCCTTGCTGATGGACATCTCTATTAGTGCATCTAATGCCTTCAAGAAGGAGTTTTGACAGAGGAGGAGGAGGAGGAAGAAGAGAGAACCACATATGGTATAGGAAGAGAGAGAAAACAAAGAAGGTGGTCATTAAATAGAAGTGATCCACTAAAACTGATAGAGAGGATGGGATAAAGTTTGCAACAGAGAGAGAAGAGGAGGAAGAATACCTGTTGCTCAAGCGACTTCTTGCTCCGAACAATAATGCGACAGAATTTGATGATCCTTGGTCCAGTAGGTGGAAGAAGGCACTGAGTTAATACTGCATTCCATCCCTACTCCATAGAGACAGTACAATAGAATTTACTCCCATTAAACTATACTACTATTGTATGGTTAGGTTGTCTATACTTTGAGTCAATAAAGAGAGGTCTTTCTATATACTTGTATATAGTCCTCAGAGAGAGGTTCCTTACTACACTGTGGTCCTAAAGATTTCTATAGTCAGAGTGGGTGCTTTAAAAGAGAGGTTTAACTATACTTGAAGTCTTAAAAGAGGTTCTTTTCTATTCTCAGATATAATAAAGAGAGGTTTCCTCAAAATAAGTGTTTTATAGTGTACCTCAGTAGGGAAGGAATAGAGTGTATCATCGGACATCATCTCCAAGACAGTAGCCACTCTGTCTGAAAGATTTGGTCTGTGTACGAGCATGGTCGATAGAGGACTAACTAGTCTGGACTCCACACCTAATACAATCTTCTGACTCCTCTCCACCAGACCCAGCACACTAGACCAGCTCTGGGTCAACACCAGCATACTGTTTCAATAGGTATCAATGAGAACAAACAATATTATAGGGAGTGTAACAATATTATGATGAGGGCCTAATTTAGAAATGTTACTAAAGATAAAAGAACACTATGCTACAGTGAAAGAATGAAATTTCATTTCAATTGTATATAGCTCTTATATACCGCCACACTAAAGAGAGACCCTCTCTTGCTCTGTTCACTGAGTGTCACATGGTACAGCTTTAAGTGGCACCGTGATCACCATAGCACTAATTGTGCCTAGGCTTCGTGGGTCCAGTAGACAAAGTTCGGGCACTCACTCCACCATTCGGACATTAGAACAGAGAGAGAGGGGGGATGAGCTGCTAACTTGAATAGTTTGAGTATCACGTCTTGACTGAGTATCTCCAGAATGTCTGCTGCGCCATTCATCCAGTCCTCCACAAACTGTAGCTTCCTGGCCAGTAGCTGTGCACTGACCTTCTCCAGAACTCCATTAGCTATCCTGAGAAACAGTGAGAAGAAGAGAGAGAGAGAGAGAGGGAGAGACATAGGAGAAATTGGTAATGGAGAGAGTGAGAAGGGAGATCAGTAAAGAGAAAGAAGCCATGGTTACGATGATACGATATAGCGGGTCAATTTGGCAATAATTAATATTTGGAGAAACGATGAATTTGCACACTCTGCAAGTTTAAATTTATCTGCATTATTGACAATAGGGAGGGCCATTTATTGGCAAAATTTTATTTTGCAACTTTGTTCAAAATCTTACAAACAGACAAGCAAAAAAACTCACGAAAGTTTAACGCTATACACAGTAGAGTAGTTTAAATAGTGAGACAGTGATAATGACTGAGTAACTAACCTGGCTAACTCATTGGATACAGTGAGACTGGTTTTAGCATCACTCAATAACTGTAGAATACTGAAATGGTGAAAATAAAGATCACAGCATAACATTTAATACTCATTATACACCTTATGTATGTAGTCCACTCACCGTTCATCAGTGGAGGAGGTTCCCCTCAGGACAAGGTGGAGAACTTCTCGCGATGCCACGTGACCTTCCTTCTTCATCATCTCATACACGTCCATCAGTCTAGGAAACAAAACCACACCCCCTTCATATCAACTAAAGACTATTTGACCCTACCAAGAGATGTGCTTACTATTTTACTGAAGTATTCTACACTATATACGCATACATGTACTGGGAACCTCTGATAAAAGACCATCAGAGTAAGAATAACCTCTCTACAAAGGACACTCCTTACTCCACATGCCCCTAATATAATCACACACATACTATATATGTACATACATACATACACTGTACATACTATTCAACCTCTGAAATACGGACAATCAAAAAGTGCGTCCTTTGTTCAGAGGTTTCACATGACACTCACTGGGCGGGGTTCTCTGCTGGTTCCAGTATCCTCAAAACAGAGACGTAATCTTCCTGAATACAGTGGCCCTGTCCTCTGATGGCCTGCAGTATCTCTAGAGCTAGACTGCTTAGAGGAACAAATGTATTCAACATAGAGTGGGTGTGGTCTCTCAGGTGACCCAGCA
>JAODVQ020414690.1:0-10933 GCA_025400075.2 Phenganax stokvisi | reverse complement strand
CTCCTATAGTGCAATACATTAGCTCCCTTAGCTAAACCATGCCAATCCCTATATATATTGATTATTTCCATGAGAGCCGTGAAATTTGAAGAAGGGAAGGCTCTACAATACATCAATGGCAATATAGGGAGACCACAATGACATCAACAAGTATTTAGGGAGTCACATGACACTCATCTATGGGTCACGTGATGATCTAAGTTTAATATTAAATCCATCTTGTCTACACATACAAACTCATCCCTATACCTTATCTTCTTGCTTTTTATACATCCCTACATTTCACTGTTTAAAATTTAAAGAAGTTTTTATTTGCTTGTCTCGTGTCTTTTTTATCTCCAAAGAGCAAAATACATTCATTGTTTGAATAATCAAAAGGGCTCGATTAATCTTATGAGCTATATACGCATTTAACAATTCAAGTCTTAGCTTTTATGAACACAACATGTATCAGTTGCCACGGAGATAAGCATGGCGTATGTGCCTTTTGTAATAGTAGAATGTTCACTGATATTTCATCAGTTTAAAGCTAGTTTCATTTGTTGCCATGGAAACATATATTGGTTGCTATGGAGACTAACATATGCAGTTCACCCGTAACTTAAGAAGTTAGGGTGCCATCCAATCTAAGACTAGCGAGTTATAAGCTGGAGGGTTTTATGAGCTTTAGGCAATGGATTGCCATAGGAACCGGATACCTATCATTTTTTGAGGAATGAATCCATCACTTAACCAAATTTTGCGGTCAGAAACATTCTGTAAGCGTTCTAGTAAAAATGTATTATATTATTAGCGGAGGTGCGCTAATGACAAACTTAAAATTTCACATGTGTATTGCTATGATGGGAGATGACCTATGTCATCACCATATATATACAAAGACCTATAGGTCTTAGTGATACACACAAACAAAGCTTTTCTACCTCTTCCTCCACGTACTTTTAGCCTTACAAAAATTCTCGCTAATGACCTCTACCCTATCCAATACATATTTTCTAATAAGAAAGCCAAGTCCCCCTCCCCTCTACGACTGTTTTGTACTTTTCGAAGCTTACCAAACCACTTATACCTATCTTAATGGCACTACCGTCATTTTCCTTGAGTCCTGTCCAGCTACTATGAGTACATAAAGCTTTCTGAGGACCTGTCCTACCTCCTTCTGCTTACGCAGAACCTACCCACACAAAGGCCTTTTCTATTACCCTCTGAGACTACCTACAAACGAGCTTCATGCAAATTTACTTCATTAACGTCCTTGCTACTTATAGGATCATCACTACTAGAGCTAAACTAGGAACCCATGAACCCACTTAAGGAACCCTGAAGTCAACTGATAATGCCACATCCAGAGCTCTCTATCTCCTAGACTGATTTTCTGTGTCTGATGAATTATACCACAAGTTAGCTCAGGTAATTTTCTATAAGTAAAGTAATAATAATGTATCAAAACCTTGACTTAATAGATATTTCCAGACATACCGCGCCTACATCACATCAAAGGACTGCGGCAATCACTCAATAGTGAAATGGACATCCTTCCTCTTTCACTGCCCTATACTGGGAGATATATAAGCATAAGGAGAGTTGTTGAGGACACTCTTGAAAACAGAGTAAGTACAAACTATGTACGTATTACGCAATCTAAGCCTTTAACTTATACTCAAATATTATATGTGACCGTATATGAGAAAATGGGACAAACTCTATCAGTAACTTTTTTTGAGTAGGGCTGAAAGTAGTGAATAATGTCAAATATGGAATTTTTGCACTTCTTAGGCAATGGCGTCTATTCCTTATCTAGAAACATTGGGCAGAGTCAGAGGTGACACTAGTACATTAAACAAAATTAAAACTGTCATATCTCCAATGAAGGCTATGAGATCTTACTTGAATAGGAGTTCGTTTCTCAGCAATGTGAGGTCGTATGTTATTTATGAAAATATCAAAATGTAGAGCAAAGACTCAGCTATCAGATGATATGCATAATTAGATTTTTTTAAAGAAATATCCAGATGTCCCATTTTCTCATATACAGTCACATATATACACATATACCTTATATAAAGGTAGAAAAACTGGGAACAGAGTTGCCGACCTCTGTCACTGTGAAGTTTTCTGGAGATGGTACAGCCATTGCAGCCTCGTCATCCATAATTTTCCTGGCATTCAGCTTTCTTTCAGCTAGAGATGATAATTGCGCATGAAAGTACACATACATATGTTGTGTATATATCCTTTAGAAAACCACGTTCGCGTCTCTAAAAGGACCAGAAGAGTATGAGTTTTCAAGGAAGCCTTTGCACTTGTCTGGCTTGAGTTGGGAGAGTCACAATTAATGGGCGGAAAATAGAGCCGAACATCTTGTTCGGGTCGGACTATAAGGTAAGAAAATGACACATTGTATAATTATTACCAAATATATAGTGTAGTTCTTGGCACTCATGATGGGGCTAAACAAAGCCAATTCCCTGTACACATGTGTATGGTGCACTGTCCATATGGATCACAGGTGATGTATTATGTAGCTGTAAAACATTACAGGATATTACTTATGTAGATATGACACAAGTGTTCCAGGTCACTTACACTACTGTTTCACCTGAAGGATAATTCCACACACTCTCATCCCTCACACAAAACTGCTGCTACAAGAAACCAGAGAAACACCTTGGCAGCAAAAACCAGCCACTGCTGAAACTGGAACCCTCACGGTATGTACAGGATGAGCTCCACCTGCTAGTCTGTGTGCGTGATGCCCTACTTCTCCCTCCATATAGTACGTGGCATGTATTTGAATAATCATATGTAGCTATACTTCAATACCCAAAAACTTCCAGAACTTTGAGTTACTCTATCACATGATATGCTCAGACCACTCATCTGGAGACATTGTTTATGCCATGGTAATATGCACTTACTTTATACACATTGCACTACAAATACACAAACATTACAGGGAAAACCGTTGATTGAAGAATTTCTAAGCCTGGAAGATGAATAAAAACTGGAGGGGTTTCATAATCAGACACGCCGTTCTGATAGAGCCTACTCTCTGGCTCTAAAAGAGCAAAATCTGGTAAAGATGCCTTCGCAAATGAAGAGACCAGGTAGGGCCCTCGCTCTGGTAGGTGTTCCTGTCTTGTTCTTCTGTCCACTACTTTGGTGTTGCTTTGCACGTTCTGAGAGGCACTTTGTCGTAGGCGAGAAGTTAGAAGGAGGCAGGAGGAGGCTACATAGAACGTGGTTGTTGAGGTAACCTATGATGTTCGCTTGAGCAGCAGCTAGAAGGTAACCTGCTGCCATTCCCCTGAGCCATTCCACCCAACAACCACGGAGCATCCGCACATCTTATTACACGCATGCTGTATATACTAGTTCTTTTTTTTAGAAAGGTAAAACAAAATATAGCAAAAAGACTATACAGGAATAAAGAACAAAGACAATATTAGAGGTGAAACAAAGTCAGGGAACCCTATCAAGTTGTGGGGCCAATGGACAGCTGCGATGAAGCCAGATAGCTGCGTTACCTAGCCACAGGGCAATTGAAATTCTTTGAAAGGTGTGATGGATGGTGTCTTGACAAGGTAGGCCTAGACGTTGCCCAAGGAGACAAACGATAGAAGAAATGGTGCTGATGACAAGAGGACTCACGCCTCCTAAAGTCTCCAAGGTGATTGGAATAAAGGATATCCCTTCAGTGTGACATTGTAAACCATGGGCCGAAAACTTTTTAGCTTCTCCAACCAATAGAGCATGTCCTTGGACAATGGCTGATCTATAAAGAGTTGTATGCTGTAGTGGGGAAATGATGGTAACGTCAAAGGTGACAGGGAAACCACGTTGCCAGTTAGGTAGAAAAGCATCAGCTGGCGACCTTTTTGATCTAGGAATTAGAGAAGGAACTTCCCGTTGAGGCCCTAAGGCTGCTTACTGGGCAGCTGGGAACAGTGCATTTCTGACGGAGTTGTGTCGATAAATCCTGTCTGGATTACCGCCACATCCAACTTGGTGGTCACCATAACCATCAGCATCAGTGTGACAGACTGAGCATTTGATATTTCCTTCAAAAATTCTAGGCCCAAGCCAATATGGTAGGCAAAGGAGAAATTCATGATCCTGTAGATGTAGCACCAGAGCTTAAAAAGGTACAACGTGCAGCCAGTCACCAGCATGCATGATGTAAGAAGAAAGAGCTTAAGCTCTGAAACGGGAATCAGGAGCTGAGGATAAGACAGAGCCAAAACTAGCATGATCAATGGCCAGTGAAAGATGGTGTGTGACGAGAGGGATGTCTATATCCTGAAGATTAGACCAGTCAGATCTGGCAGCAGCATGGCGTAGAGAGTCTATTGCCATTGACATGAGCTAAGGAAGTTATGAGAGTGTGTCCTAAAATTCCCAATAACAGGGAATGAGCCTGGAAAAAGGAGCCAATGTCAACTAGGCAGAGATGGAAGGAATCTGCGATCTGACTTCTTACAAAAGAATGAGATGGGAGACTGAGTTAAATGCGTTCGAAAAATTAACGAGTAGTACATGTTTGTTATTTGGTGATATTGAGTTGTGATCTAATATGTTCGAAATGGCATGAACGATGGCTTAACATCCACCAGGGATACCAACTCTGACTCGAAGAGGAGACAAAATGCTAATAGCTTTATGGAGAACTGATCTTGCTACACATTTCGAGGTTTAATGACGAATAACCTCTCCAACGGCAATGGGATGAAGGCCACTATTCTTCTTCTGGCAAGGCAAGAGTAGGGCACCTCAGAGATGGGGTATAACAGAGGCAGGCACGTTTTCAGACCCAAGTAAATTCTTACTTCTTATTAAGCGCACACTTTACTAGTAAACGATGCGTTCTATGCATAAAAGCCAACAAGAATATAGAGAATTTCTTCCCTTTAGTAGCTGTCATCCTGTGTCTGGGTCTCGTGTCCTAGAACAAAGGATGACAGCTACCTGAGACAAAATACTCCACATATGTGACCGTCCATGTGATAGATTGATATCGCAAGAGCATTAAGTACTTGGAAGATATTAGGTGAGATTTTGCCTTCTTCCACTGACGTAATTCTCTGAACTAGGGGTTGAGAACACACTGTTGAACCTAGAAAAGCTGCTGGAGCATGTAGGAGGGCACTGCGAAGGTTGAGACCACCACACGAGCTGGGAAGTAAGGCCTTGAATCAAGATCTATCCCGATAGAGGGCTACCCATAATTGACTCAAGTGATTCCCTTATAGCAAGTAATAGTATTCCATCAATTCCATCCATAGCTACTCTTCTGCTGTTGTTAAATGCATTGGAAAAATCCAAAAGCAAGGACCACCTCTTGTTTAGAGGGGAAATCAACATTATATCCAAGATGGCATAAATAATTGCTTCACATCCCCCTTTGACTCCAACCCCCAGTTTTAGTGGAGATAGTAATACTAGGGCCGAGGAGCAGGTTACAATAGCCACACATTTAGAGGTAGACGTAAAACTTCTAATACTGCAATGGGTTGAAGACCCCCATTCTTTTTCAAGTAAGGTGGCGCCACATAAATGACAGGAGGTGTAAGGGGGTGCTGATCCTGAGACTAGATGGTTGACAAACCTAGTTAGGCTAGTGAGCACGTAACTCTGTCTGGAAAAGGTTAAACCACAGCTTCTCGGATGTAACTTGGACATAGACCTGATGGACCAGAGCCGGTCTAAAATGAGCGCACTACCCTCTTGACCACAGCTTCAGAAATGGAGACTGCAGGAGGGGGTGGATTCCGAGGAGTGATGGGATGGTTATCTTGTGGATGCTTTTTACATTTCTTGAAGGACCTCTTGGGACGGTGATGCAGGACCATTAGAGGTGAGGACTTTTATAGCCTTCCCTATTAGCCATTTTGTATTACAAATATAGCCCTCCTTAATTAGACTGCAGAGAGCCTAATGGGTTGAAAGAGGCCTTGCGTTTTTAAGTGACTTGCCGCAGCCTAGAGCCTTAGACCATAGTGAGATATAATCTCCTGATAGCCAACGCCTGAGGCAGGACTTTATCACCCATTCAATTTCACTCCAACACATTGTGTGACCAGCTGCTGGACTAGTGAGTATACACTTTGGAAGCATGAATAGAGTTCTCCAATATACAACATTGTTCGTATCTCAAACAAATGATAATAGACGCTCAGAGTCTTGGCCCAGCTTAGTGACGGATCTAGAAATCTATCAGGGGGTTCTATTTTGTGCATGCATGTAGTTAAACCGATATACACGTTTGTTATGTGCAAGCGCGTGTGCAGCTAACATCCTGCGCTATTAACAATCATGCTCCCTGATTTAGTCCAGTAGCATACTTGAAAGTTTCATTCTTCTCAGATGCGACTGTGCAAACCTCTGTACTGGCTCTGTCATATTTTTATAAACCAAAAGTTCATTGCAGCAATCTCTATTTATCTTCATTAGGGCCAGTGCACTTAGCCTTGCTTGTGCCATTGTTGCTCACCTATCAGTTTTGATTAGTTTCAGCTGACTGAAACCTCTCTCGCTCTCACATGAGGTGATCGTCAGTGTCATAGCTACTTTGAGAAGGACAGTCAAGTTTGGATAACTCAGAGAGCTGCATTGTTTCAAGGTATCAGTCATTGAAACATGTAACAATGCTGTGGAACATTGCTTCCATTCTCTTACCTATGAGTTGTATTCTATTTGAAACTGCACAGTATGTGGGAGATCATCCTTGAAGACCTCACCTGCTTCAATTAGGCCTTCTGGAATCCCACTGTCTGCATCTAGCAAAATACACTTGCTGGGGTGAAGATAGAGTAATCCAGTTGCGATTTCCTGTGACGGGTTGTTTTCAAACCTCCCTTCAATGAGAGAGAAACCTATTATGCAGGCATATCCTGTAATAGTTTTCCAGTATTATTGATGATCGGTTGGCATGGTGGGCTTGTCGGCTAAATATCCTTAGCTAAAGTCTCTGCTTCAGAAAACAGCTTTTTAAAATCCATAGTGGAATTGCTTCTTATCGACTTCAAAGTAGACTATACTTTTGTTACCATCTTGTAGGCATATACCACATCAACAGCTTTCATCTGTAACTAAACAGTTAACTCTCTAAGGATCTGCAAGAGAATATGGAATGCAATCAAGAAAGTAGAGTATTGTAGCTAATGTAGGAAACCATGAGCTCTGGTGATGGTTTCGCCATCCCAGTCCCAATCTGTTCCTAGCTCTGTGTGTGCAACCTTATCCGTCATAGCCTGGAGACACATGTTGAGGGCCAGAAGTAGCTCTAAAAACACAACTTAACGTGTACGGCATGAATCTTTGAGCTTCTTAGCTTAAGAAGTGTGATTAGAGATTTCAATACTTCTTTCTAGGATCCTCTGTCTCTTAGGTGAGAAACTCAAAAAAACATGCTATTTAACATATATAACATTCTGCATTTTTAAATGCTTCAACTTTACATGCATACACTATAGAAACATTTACACGATGTGCTGCTCAGAGGAAGTACATCGCCTTAGGAGCCACTTTCTGTATAATTGTTTTAACTCCTATCCTGGCATCAGACATTTCAATGCCCCATCATAACACTGACCAAGCATACCTTTTGCATGGTCGTGCTCTCTTCGTCATTTTATCATACTTTTACCCAAAAAATGTCCAGTAATACGCTTAACCCTATAGAAAGTCTACAAATGCCTTCTCGATATGCCCATCATGAACGTAACGAATAAATAGGTAAAGCTCTTTCTTCTTTCCTCTGTCTGTTACTTTATCTGCAATGATGGAAAAAAAACTTGGCACACTTTACCTCGTCCACAATCCTGCTACGAATATTGTCCTCAATAACTTTTAACTCACTCATTCTGAATAGTCTTTGGGGCATAAAGAGTCAAAATATGATCAGCCATGACTGTGTCTGTTTCACGAAAACAAACTAGTTGAACAAAATTTACTTCATTGGGCACCTGGTCTTCGTTCATCCATTCAATGCCATCATCTCTGTGTCCACGTAAGGCTAAACCTTGTTTACCACAAGGGATAACTACTCTGAGCAAAGATTCTATTACCTTTCCATTAATTTCCATTGTTTTCTTTGCCTGAGTGTCTAATAGAGTGCCAACAGCCTGAAAAGAGTCTCACAATGGGCTATAAATCTCTCATTTTCATCATTGCATTGCATGTGTGGTAGCCTTTGTTAAAATTTTGTCCAAGATTAATTTAAAGGGAGAAGTTACAAACTTTCCTAACTCCTGTCCATTAACATTAGATGGAGCAAACAGAGCACATGGACGGCAGTAACATCTGTTCAAATAGTGACTGTAATGCAACAAGGAGCGTTATTTAACCCAGGAAGGCTGAAAATGCCTAAGCGAACTAGGTGGAGTGGGACAGATATAAGGTAGGTCGAAGGATCACTGTTAGGATCAGTATTCAAGAGTTTATACATATTATGATATCTAGAGAGCTGATGTGAAGGGATGCATGAGTAATGGAGTTCTCTAATATCACATGTCACTAAAAATACTCACAACCTCATGACTTTCAGGAGCTGAAACTCCTGTAATGCTGTTACAGTCACCTACACAAAATTACATAGTATATGCTATATAGACGGCACGGTTTAATGGGAATGCGCATTAATATGTGACGAAAGAGGGGTTTTGCGGAACCTCTGGAAACCCCCCTTAGATCCACCACTGCAGCTGTCACGTACTACCTTAGGAACATGCTGTAGCGTAGGGACATTAGCTTGTAAGATAGACGTGAGAGATGGTAGAGTACTAGTAATGGCATTAGCAGGTCCTACTTGTGTTTCTGGTGCCTGGCTACTGACTCTGTTCACGACAGATAAATGATTGTCGCGGTCATCATCCAACGAGGCGCGATTACGATAGATTCTGGCATCCCCAGGAAGGCAATGTATGCATAGTGTCTTACTTATAAAACATGAACATCGCAACACTTAGCTGTTTTATTGCAGCGACACCAACAACGGCTTGGAGCAGGAGCTGGAGTAGCTACCATCTTGCCATGGTCATATACGTGTATAGCTTGCGTCGTGGTGCATGTACGGTTATAACAAATGCATCTATATAGACGCTGCTGGCTCTAGCCATTTGAATCTGGCGGTGAGCTCATAGTTCTGGCCCAAGCCACGCCTATTGCAGCAAGGTGAGTGGCATAATTTTATTGTGATTATAAGCTAACATTTTATAAGTACATAAGAGAGAGATATGCTGAAATTTTGCATGTAGGTGTAGTTTTGTCCAGATAGAACCTCGACATAGTTAGATGTTTGTTTACAACTTTGTCTACAAGTAAACAACCAAAAACTTATCTTCTAAAAATATAGGGAACCTATTTTTACGAAATTCAGTATGTAATAGGTGTTTGTCACACAACCGCCTCCAGCCGCGCGCTATCCACTCAGTCTACTTACTTATCTTAGGAGTACAGTACATACAGAAGCTACAAACACGACTGAACGACTACTGACACGACTATGACACAACTGAATCACTACTGAATCTCTACCTAATGACTGCTGCCTAAATACACAAACCGAAAGGGTGATTACATAACACAAAATACCATAACACCTGCTATGCACCCACTGCTATATAAACATACACCTAATCACACTAAAATACAAATACAATGTCCTCACTACACATACACACACATAGAGAGTCAATTCCTCACAGTGTTTCATGTGAATGTAGCAAAATGTTTGTAAACAACCCTGTTTACAAATAAACAACAATTACCAAATTCTATAAAACTATAAAAAACCTATGCTTATGAAGTTAAAGCACTTTATATGAAAGTCTAATTGTGGTATTTTGTTTGTAAACAACTTTAGTCACAAGTAAACAACCATAAACCACAAATAATTTCCTAATAATCATTTTTTGTGTGGTCATTGCATTGTTAGGCAGCTAATTTTTTATGTACGTAAACAACTTGTTTATTACTAAATGAATTTACTCGTAATAAATGACCAAAATCTCTCTTGTGCAATGCTGGTATATATCTCTTCATCTGTTGAGGTTTGTCACGGTGGTTTGTCATGCTGGCATCCATCCCTATCTTGTCTATATCCTTTTTACACCATCCCTATATTGGGCATCAATTCAAGGAATTTTTTATTTACTTGTCAGCAAAAGCATTAAATGCAACTTATAATGTATTGCTGATGACGTAAGCAATGCACTACAATTCCTCCCCTTTTGCTATAAACAGGTGATACAAAATCAAACACAAATACAAAAGAACACTCAAGAAATATTCTCTCTTATTGCCCGTTGCTATGGTGTTGCTAGGTTTATTACGCAAAATATATACAAGCTACCACTCTGTGGTCAGGGAGCAGGGCTATGTTGCAGGTGTCAATAACTGGTGTTGATTGGCAAAGACAATAGATTGCAGGGCGATGTTGCAGGTGTGAATAACTGTTGTCTGGAATTTTATTATGTGGTAGTACGGATCTAGAGCTGGCTTTTTAACCATTAGAACCGTCTACCGTACTATCTACCGAGCGATAGCGGTACCAACTACACAGCAAAATAGCAAGAAGCTCACCACTATTGAGTTACGGGCACAACAATGCAGTATAAACTATGCGATGAAACCATGCAAATGAGAGAGGCAATCCCAAGGACATATCAAACAACCTGTATTACAGCTAAAACACGTCATTCCAAGCAGTCTTAAAGTTAAGAGTTGATTACTTTTGCATTACTTACTCCTACAGTCAGACTGGGCCACTTTGGTAGCTTTTTCTAGCAGCAAAGTTGGCTAAAAATTGGCTAGCCCCCTACATACATCAGGCACGAACTAAAACGACGTCATCAGGAGAGATGGATGAACGTTTACGATAGCCAACTGTGAATCATAAAGCCAACTGATGAACAGAAAGTGACACAAACTAGCC
>JAODVQ020414580.1:0-10933 GCA_025400075.2 Phenganax stokvisi | reverse complement strand
CAGGAGCAGCTAGTTTCAAAATTTTCCCAGGAATTTGGTCAATACCAGTAGCTTTGGTGGTAGAAATAGAGTGTAATTTTTCGAAAACAGTTTGCGGATCAACACAGCGGAAATTAAAAGTACAATCGCTGGAAACGTCAGTCAAGTATTCAGCAAATGAACTACCTCCACTTTCAAGAGAATCCGCAATCTTTTCGCCTACTCCAGTGAAGTGATTATTGAAACATTCTGAAACTTCCTCAGGCCCAACAAAATCCTTACTATCCAAATTAAGATTATTTATAATCGGTTTAGGTTGTTTTCGACCCAATATGCTATTAATTGCTTTCCATGCATCTTTTGGGTCCTTGTTTTTATTAATCAAATTTCTGTAAAAGATTTCTTTGTCATTTCGTAACCTTGAAATTACCCTATTTCTGAGCGACTTAAAAGTACTCCAGTCAGCATCTGATTTAGAAATAGTAGCCTTACGCTTCATTCTATTTCTCTCAAAAATCAAATTTTTGGTAGTTTTATTAATCCAAGGAACATTATGTCTAGTCCTTATTCTTTTGGAAACTTGCGGTGCATGCTTATCAAAGACTCCAAGAAAAATTGTTTTCCAAAGTGACCATTTCAAATCAATATCGGGTTGCAGCTCAATCAGATGCCATGGTTCATTAAACAAATCTTCCTGGAAACGATTTGAATTGAATTTTCTAAAACTGCGAACTTGCACAGTTTTATGAGAGTGGGTCTTAACAGTTGAATTAGATTTCCTAACTACATGCACAAGGTCATGGTCACTAATTCCCAAAGGAACAACATCAGACAGAATAATATGTTCCGGATGTGAGGTGATACAAACATCTATTAAAGTGGAGGATGACTGGGTAACACGAGTTGGTTGAGAAACAACTTGTGACAGTTGGTACGATTCCATGAGTAAATTAAGCCGTTTGGTGACATGACTGGATGAATCTAACATATCACAATTTAGATCGCCGAGAAGATAAATTTCCAGATGATCAGAATCAATATCGTTTAGGAAATTTTCAATTTTAGAAAACATTTCTACAGAACAATTTGGGGGTCTGTAGATTGAGCCAATAATAAATGGCTTAGTATGAGGTTTATGAACTTCAATACAAACTGCCTCCAAGTTTTCAGGAATTTTGTGGCTCAGATTGCAATAGCTAATAGCGTTATTTATATAAAGACAAACACCGCCACCGTTTCTATTGCGATCAAAACGAATTATATCATAATTAGGAATACTGACGAGATCGTCGGATATGGTGCAATCAAGTCTGGTTTCATTTATAGCTAAAACATCAAAATTACTTGAAGTAAGCAATCTATGTTGTCTGCCGCTATTTTCGTGTAGCAATAATCACTACTAGGCTCTACATTACGAATGACATACCCACAGCCAACTTTGTTGTCAAGGAAACAATATCGTTTCGCTTATTGTATAGTTGTAGTGTGAACACAGGCAAAAAGCGCCACAAGATCGATCTCAGATCGATCTTGCCAGTTCGATCTTACGTTGGGCTAAGTGTGAACAGGGCCATTGTGATATATTTTGTGTGTTTTTACTACAGAGATTATTTGCGTAGACGAGAATTTTGCTGTCAGGGCAAGGTAAAATTGTACTAATTGAATAGTGTACACTTTATATTTTGATTGATAAAACAAAATTATTCACTGTATTGTAATTCTAACTTCTAAGTTGTGCTTTTTTGGAAAGGTTATAGTTTTATCAAAATGAAAATAATATGTTTTGACAAAGAGTATGCAAAGCTCATTTTATTACATAATCTTTTTGGTTCAATGGTTTAAGACTGTTTCTTGATCTTGTGTGAAACTGGAAAGTTTTTTTCTTGGTAGACATCTCTAGTGTGCAGTTTTGCCTTTACTAAAAAAACTAAATGGGCTGAATTTTTTATATTTGTTATGTCAAGATTTATTAGCATTTGAACTCCCGGTATTTGTAACTGCGCAAATGTACAGTAAAGTTTTTTTTTTGCTTATAAAGGACTATGGCGAAGATAAAATTTTGGCAATAAACAGACCAAGAAGGCTGATTTTGTTTTTAAATCCTGAGGCGAATGATGGGTTAGTAAGATTACATGACACTATTATACAGTACAATAAATGAATTTCTGATGTTACAAATTATGTTAAGGAAAAATGAATGTTATTATATATGTGCTGCAGGAAAGCTTTGAAATCCTATGAAAAAGATGCAGCTCCAATTTTACATCTTGGAGGTTTGGAAATTACCACAATAAAGGTACAATAATTATTTTAACATGACATTTAGTTGAAATACATTTCATTACTGTTCACCCTACTTATATTTCCACTCTGCCTTATGCCAAACAATTTTACTTGTGAAGCTTAGATGCTCAGATCTACATGGATTAATAGCAGCATTAATATTTTCAGACAGATTATGAAGGTCAGTGTAAAGCGCTGACTCAATACCTTGATCCAAATGTGGATGGTATTATTGTTGCTGGTGGTGATGGTACATTCTTGGAGGTGTGTGAGTTTAATATGCTTTCATTAGTTTATATGCTACAATAAGCTCCAAAACATTTTCCTCTAACAAAAAGAGAAATAAAATTAATATTGAAATAATTCAATATTTGTTTTAGTAGACATTTAAAATATTGACTAGATCATATGTTTATTCATATTGAATTCAGCAACTTTCTGTTACCGGCTCAAACAGAGTTGGATTTTTATCATTCTACAAACCAGTCAAATAGAGAAAATTGTTAAAAAAGCAAAGTTAATGGTTTTGTCATCGTAAAATGTTACAAAAACTGACTGGTCATTTATTTCCAATGTCAGGTGCTTACTGGTTTGTTAAGACGGAAAGACCGGGACGAAATTTCTAAAATTCCGATTGGATTAATTCCTCTTGGTCGTGTTAATCGAAGTTACAACAGTATTATTGATGACTCTTCTCATCAAAACAAAGTCACGTAAGAATTGTACATAAGTACTTCGTTGTACTATCTATCCTAATAAACAAAAGAGTTAGAACACGCGTATGTTTTCAGCGTTTTGTGTGGAGTGTAGGACAGTGTTAACGCTACTTCAGACAAGTTCGATGCACTTCAAATGTTGTTTCAAAACTGTTGATAAAATTTTATTTTGTAAGGACTAGTATTGTCAATGGCAATAGGCTTCCGATGCAGTGACGTAAGAATCCAACTATTTAATCTTGTGTCCACTTGTCAGTTATTACAAATTACGAAAGCCTATATAATAAGATTTGTTTATGGCAAATAGTTTGTCCAAATATTTTTATATTATTCTTGTTATGTTTCCAGGAAGATAGCAAAATCCGCACTAAACATTTTAGAAAACAAAACGAAAGATGTTAGTGTGATGGAAATAACAGTAAGTGTTTGCTGGACGCATTTTTGTACAGGCCAGCGCTTTCTGAGAAATTTTTCTTTCCCCTATTTTGTTCAGAAACCTGTGAAAATGTAAGTAAATTATTTTGCAGCTTTTCTGGGTTGCAGTTTTTTTTCGTGGTACAGTTATATACATTAGGTAACGTCACACCTGGGGAACATTTTAAATACATAGAATTCATAAGATTCTTGTAGTTTTGCATCGTGAAAGGAGCGAGGGGAATTCGGGGAGATATTACCGTCAATAAGGATATTTGAAGTATCGTTACGTATATTCCCAAATCCCCCGTGCGAAAGGTCTATATATGATAAATTACACCGAAAAATGTAGTAGAGCAAAATCTTCGTTTATAGATCGTTCAGATCTACTTCGACCATGTTAAGTAAATATGAAGTTTTCCCGCCTGTTTTAGTTTCGCAAAGTCCTCCGTGGTTTGCGCGAATAATATTCCGCTCTAAGGTTCCTCGGCGAACCGAGAACATTAGGATGGAACAGTGACGAAAAGAATGCATGCTCAGTAAATAATCACGTACGATGAGATAGGACGATAAGTACCTTGCTCACGTGGCACAATCATAACTTTTTGATTGGATACTTTAAATTTGAGGTATAATATAATTGTTTGTATTACTAGGCAGCAGAAAGTAGACCGACCTATGCTGTAAGTCATATTGAATGGGGACCCTTACGGGACGCCAAAGAAAACAGAAGGTATTTTGGTCATCTTGTTCAATTATATCTTGACGTCGTCGAAATCTGTTATGTTAGCTACGTAGACTTTTGTTTGAAATGCAGATTCTGGTGGACTGGGCCGTTGAAACGATGTTTGCCCTACGTTCTAGCAACATTAAAGGTTAGTTTTTCGTGACATTCATGTATTGGTCGATGTATTAATATCATTTTGCGTAGAGATGTGGTTATAAGAAGCGTTTAATCAAAGTCTTTGTTTCGGACTTTTTTCATGTTTAAAGAAACGGGTGTGTGGTAATCAAAAGGCGTTGTATTCGAGGTTTTATATACATCGTTAACTCTGTGAATAACTTGTTTTCAAATTATTTTAAACAAGATTTTGCAAGGCTCTGTTCGGTGAAGAAGTTTCTATGGAAAACTGCTTTTCTTGAGTAGCGAATGGTTCAAGTCATCAGACGTTTTTGTATGATATGTACAGCGATTCCACGATTTGACCCTGGGATGTTACTTTTTCTAGACATGGCCTCCTGCAGTTTCAGCTCATTTCTCATGCACATCACGTGATGAAGAAAATATTCATCCTTTATCCAACCAATCAGATAAAAGTAAAGAAGAAACTAAACACGTGGATAGATATAATAGAGTCTCGCTTGTTGGACTTTTCGTCCAGTTATTCCAAGACACGGTACGTTTTTAACTGCGTATTTATTCATTTTGAGTCACATATGTTTGTGTTATACTAAGCATTCGGAATAAAAATGCAGTTGAACAAGTGATTTGTTCCTAAAACAACTCACTCTGAATTCTATTTCATATCCTATTGTATAATTATGCTTGTATGTTAGAAGGAAACGTTTCTACAAACATCTATGCTGTCATCAGACGTAAACAAACTGGACTTCATAAGATATGGGTATGACGTTAGGCTGCTCACCATTGTCGTGTTTTGACCCGCACGTAAAAGTTGAAATTGTACAAAAACCTATCTTATCACTTATGAACAACTGCACGATGAACTGTTCAGATTTTTAAATTTAAAATAATTACATGTGTATTTTTAAAAATTATAAATCTTTGAAGGATTTAAACGTGCGTGTACTTGCGTGTCAAAACGTGTTATTGGAAAACCTGCCTTATTAAACGCAAACTACGCACAGTCCAATTGCCTTACCTGGCATATTGTCAAGAATACTCAAGTATTTCAATTTCCTTGTATAGTTGGAAGCGTGAAAAGGAAGGAACTGTGTCGAGTGGTAAGCATAAAAGGCAAGATTTTGTAAAAACTGGTGTTTTTCAGTAAATTTGCTTGTTTTCATTCAATTCAATTCAATTTCAATTTTATTTAAAACACGCTAGCCCCACTCAACTTACAATGAAATTGGTTTCCAGGAGGGGCGTGTACTTCTAATAATTTACAGAAAGTTATACGATATTAATATTTACAAAAAGAAAGACAAATATATAAGACTAAAACTAACTAAGCATGCACTTTAATTAAAAAATGAGAAGTCAGCTATGCGGTGTTTAAACTCAGTTAAACATTCGGCTTTTTTAGCGTCTGTCGGAAGATAATTCCACAGCCTTTTGTCGCCTTTTGTCGCCATCCGATTGTCTGTCACTGCTTGTGAGTGAAATAATTTGAATGACATTAGATCGTTTTCTTCAATGATAAAGAATGAAACTCGGTAGTCTATCGCCGACCATCGGCGACTCTGTAGAAACATCCAGGCGTCGCAGAATAGAAGTCTATAGCTACAGAGGGATCACTTGTGTTGGAACCATTGGAGCTTTTTTGCCCGCCCTTATCACATTACGCATGTTGTCCAACATTACTCTGGCCAGTGAATTGCGAGCGCACGATGCACGCCGAATGACATTCTGCGTGAAAAGATCTTTATTCTGCGCAGGCGTGAAGTTTGGTTTTCTTATATCGTAATTCATCGGCGATGCTCATTGTCTGTGATCGTTGATACATAAAATCCTTTTCCGAGATAATTGCTCTGCTTCATTTGTTACGGATAATGGATCAGGGAGCATCACTGATTACATGGATTACAATGAATTACGATGATTTACGACTTATAAAATCCAGGCTTTGGTATGTAAAGACGTTAGATTTTTCTGACAATGTGCTTCTTTATCAGTTTGTTCCTATTCTTTATGTACGAATAATTTTTTTGTTTCTATATAACAATATTTTTACTTGAGCCCGCTAGAAGTTGTTTTTAGTTTGTCGCTACCAAGATATAGAGTATTATTATATAATACGACGTTTTTTATATTTCCCGTTGTCTGCTTTTCATTTGTCATAATTCATCGTAATGCATCGGGAAGCTGTTTTCCCGATGATCGCCGATGAATTACGATGAATTACGATGAATTGCGATACATGAAAACCAGCCTTTAACGGAAAAATAAGTAAATAAAAACCATAGATGTTTTTACATGTGAAGATCACCGTCTCGGCTTTCTGATTGGACGGGCGATATTTATCACATGTCAAAAAAATCGTCTGTTCACTAGCGGTTTTTTCGCGTGTGTGAACAACATGGACACGTTTAAGAGTGCCACTGCAAAAGAACTTATGGAAACGCTGTTGAATGCTTAAAGAAAGGGGGGGGGGCAAGACATAGGACAAGAAAGAAATGCATATAATTTTTCTAGAACTAAGCGATAGAAATACGTTTAAACTGGAAACAAACCTTTTTACCAAACTTTATATTCTTGAATTGTTTCTTCCCATATTAACAATTTTCTGTATAATGTAATCAACAAATTACTTCATGGTTGGTTCGCTAGCTTGTACGATTATTATTACACACTCATTGTGAAGAATTGCAAAACTCACTCTTTCGCTATTCGCTCACTCGTTCCTTTCCAATTTTTCACAACTCGTGCATAAAAATCGGACGCTCTCACGAACCGTAAAGTAATCTCTATTCTCATTTGATTTTACCATGTTACTCTTGACAGAAAACGTGACGACATCAAAAGCAATGGAATTTGAACTACGACCAATGGATGACCAGGTAAACATTAATAATTGTTTTTCTTTAGGCACTGGGGCTGATTGTACGAAGCCCGTTTAGCTTAAACGGTGGATAAGTCAGAATTAAAAAAAGTCCCGCATATCTTCTACATCTTTCAAATCAAATCTTATGTAGTAAAATTGTAGGTAAATACATATTTTTTGTATTCAGTTCAAGAGGAAATTATTTTGTGCACGGGTGACAAATTCTCCTACACAAATTCTTCAGGACTCGCGATAACTTACCTGAATTGACTTCATAATTTTTCGATCTCCTGTAGTTTCAAGAATTTGTAAAAATTTTTGCGATTCTTCGTCATACTAAGATATAAAAGAGTTAGCAAATATAAAGCATGCAGGTACTTGAAAATACTAACGACGATGAAAATTACAGAGGAAAACTACGAGTTGGTCCAAAAGTTGAAGTAATCCTGTTTTCAGTCCGTGCAGGTGGTAATCATTAGTGATGTTTAGTTTGTTTATTTCAGACTTCGTGGTACACTATTGATGGCGAGAAATTTGAAGCTAGACCAATCCAAGTGAGAATTTTACGAAACCAAATTCGAGTTTTTTGTCCTCCGACTTAACAAAATGCAGTGGGAATGGAAATATTGGCATTCCTAACCACCTAACATGGTCAACAGATTAGATTTTGACAGAATGTTGGCCATCAGTTTAGACAGCATGCAGGCACAGACGCAGACTATGTGTCTGCTTGTGAGAAGAGTTGCAGCAAGCGGTATTGTGACCGAAGCACTCGCTGCGGTATCAAAATATTACAAAGTGAAAAGCTGGAAAAAAGTTTGTGGTTCCTGTCAGTTGATGTGAAGACCTGCAGGTTTGAAGGCAAGAGGCTAAGCAACTAAACCTAGTAAACAAGAATCATAAAGATGCTACCATTGCCAAGCAACTGTTAACTGCAAACGTTGTTTCACGTTTGTTTGCATTTGATAGTTGCATGTTTGCCGTTCGAAAATGTGCACGTGTGAACCATGATGAAGGGGCAGCATGTGTTGACAGGTTATGCCCATATCTGTCAAAACTTGCTATTCGTTCATTCAAACGTACGCATTGCAAACAGCAAACATGCAACTGTCAAATGTAAACTAACATGAAAAAACGTTTGCAGTTGATGGTTGCTTGTAGATCTAGATGGTGGTACTGAAGCAGTTGAAGACCCGAAAAGTTGTAGATCAACTCGAACGGGGGGGGGGACCAAAAAATTTTTAGTTCTCAAAGACCTGCCTTTTAGGCATAAACCTGATGCTGCAATGCGTCATTCTCATCTTTCGAGTTTCCGAATATTGTTTACATGCACAGTCTAAAGCAAAAACAAATGAAGTTTGATCGGTCTTCGCGTCTCCGGTCATACAGACTATCTAAAACGCGAACGCAGAAATTTCATTACAAAAATGATTTGTTGAATAAAATTCAGTAAATATTGTGCTTTAGAAAAATATTCCCACATAATGATTAATATAGATGTAAAATGGGGAAGTTCAAATATGCTTTTACAAATACAAATATTTGCAGAAAGTCCTTTTTGGTATTCACAAAGCATGCAGTTAGAAACTGAAATTCAATATTGACGATGTCCGCCGATAAAGTACAATGTGGTGCAGGGGCTGCATTCTGCTGTCTGCGCATGTGCATATGAGAGGTTATCTCGTCCTTAATTGGGTGTTCGACGCGACGGCATTTTGGATATTTACCTACAGCCCCTGAACCTGATCTGACATGAAAATGTCGGTCGAAATAACCTCGAGGTGAAGTTGCATACAAGAGCGCAGGTTGCACACCTGAAAGTTTTTCTTAATAAATCACTTCCGCCACACCTCTTCCAGCCACGCCTCTAAGGAAGCGAAACAATTCTTAATCACATCATTTTCTGCGCTCATGGCAACAGTATTCAAACACTCCTGCAACAAACTGTGAAAGTAGGTAGATATTTCTTTTTGGGTATGTTTCGCAATCTTTGACATTTTACCGCAATCCTTAGCAGCACTACAGCTGTAAACTATTAGAATTTCGCATCTTGCATGACCTTGTCCTTGCAAAGTGTTCCTGTGCGTTTTTTAGCCCCGCCTATCAAATACTTGCTGCTCTACGGAGTAGGAGTGGGGTCCATTTTGGAATTCACATTTCAAAGTGAAGATTTTTTATTCAGAACATTTGACAGCCACACAATAAAAATAGCAGAAGCTCTTGAGGGGGGGATTTTTTTTCTTAAACTTTCAAAGGAATTGAGCGACTGTCACTGGCGAGTGCAGGTAGTAGGAAAAGTGTGTTGTCCCACCCCACCCTCAGGAAGTTTTAGGGCGTGGTTTTCTCCTGTGGCTTTGTTTAGATGCGAAATAAAAAGAACGATGGCGACTAATGTTGAGAAAGTTGATAAAGAAGTCATGGCTAAACCTAGGGTTCAAATGCAAGATCAGGCATGTCAGTTTGATTCTTCATTATTAGAAGGTAAGACAGTTTAGATTGTTTTTTTCTGCTGTACATTCGCGTTATCTAAAGTGCGTCTTGTTGAATTCAGATGCGCCGACTATGTGTGATGCGTGTACATCCGTACCAAGGTAAACTTTTTTTTTTTATTCAGTTCTTTTCTAATACTTAGCAAATGCTCGTATAGTTCGTTTTAGTTTACCATCTTGAACGTGATTTTTTATAAACGTATTATAAGCCAACTTTATATCAAAATACTAGTCGTATGTAATGGGCTTTCTTCCAAGTTCTAACTGCTATTACATAAGCTAGAATCTGAGGCTCACAAAAAGTTCTGTAGAATTTTTGTTGCAAAATCTTCTCGTAACAATTGTAAACTGCAGTAGAGTGGAGTGAAGTGGCGACCTGAAAATTATGATAATTGCAGTTGGCGATATTTAAAAGGACTGATTGTTTTTTTCTAAAAATGGCAATACGCTGTTTTCAGTAGGCCGCCGGCTCTTGCGATGTTTAATTCCAAATTTCCACGTGTGTTAGTCACGCCTTTGTTTTAGAATGAGCGATTTCAGTATAAGTTTACAGTCACTGAAATACATTACTTTCTCCTTGAATACTAAAGCATTTTTAATGCGTTGGTTTACAGTCAAGTAAGTCAACCCATATCCGAATTGGATTATTTATCAAATTCTTAGGAGATAGTATGACTTCAGCGCACAATTGAGAACTCACAATTTCTTGAAAAGCCCCTGTTGTTTCATTAGTGGTATCCCAGAATACAGCCACCCAGTTTGTCTAGCACCTTGTTAATTCATCCACCCTGTTGATGCAACCGATTCATTTTTTTCCCAAACCATCTAGAGAAAACTCTTTCATATTCGAAGAGCTTGTTGAAAATGGTTCATACAATGACATATTTAGTCCAGACGGTTATTGTGTTGATGAGGTGGCCCTCTATTTTGAAATCTAGTATTATAAGAGTGGTGGCATAGAGGAGAGGAGGGTTGGGTCTGAACATAATTGGTGTCTGGCTATTACTGTAGCTCAGAGCTCAGAAGGGAGGGAATGTCACATTGGCCAATCCATTTGCACATATGCCCAGATTACTTTATCAGACATCAAGTAGCGAGAGTCCCATCCTGACTCTTGAGTAAAGTCAACTGAAAATGCACTGGTTGCATTAGACAAATTGAAGTACCTACTGAATGTATTTACCTGCAATTATGATTTTAGCCCAACCGATGCAGTGAGAAATTGCCTGCAAAGGATCATCAAGGTGGGAGAACTTGTTTGTTGGGATCATGGTACAGTGAAACCTGAGTTTTGCGACCGCCCTAAATGTCTCGTAAATGTGGTCGC
>JAODVQ020414470.1:0-10935 GCA_025400075.2 Phenganax stokvisi | reverse complement strand
GCACCGTTCCCACATGTTACCGACATCAATTAGATGCAAACCGCAGTGTTGGTTATACTGGCAAGATTGTATTATCCAGAAAGCCTCTTTTTATTCAAAGAAAAACTATAAACAAACCCAACAGATGTCTTTTTACGAGTTTTATTCCCTACAACATAAAATCTATATATTGATGTCTCTGATCCTGCTGGCGCCATTAAATATTAGGCTCATTTGGTACTTCAGATTGTTCTGGTTGCGTTGACAAGCTAAGCTTTATCGGTTCCGCCTTTTCAACATTGCGTTTAGTCTTGAAATGAATATATCTCTCTAGTGCCTTACTATGGAGTGTTGCTTTCTCTTTTTTCCAAACAATATTTATTCCTTCGTCTAATTGAGCCATTTTTTTGCACATTCGTGCTGCAGTTTGCTTTTGTTGACGGAAATAATTATCAAATGTACTTTCTGGAACCATTATCATTTTAGTTGAATGCCTTATCATGTTATAATTATTATTCAACTAACAATACGAGTTGTCACAACACAGGACGGAGTATTAGTGTTAAGAAACTGTCTCTTTTTTCGCAATAACGTTAACCGCTCTTGGCGTGACGATGCAGTTTGTCCGGCCAGCAATTGTAAATAGCGTTTGTACTGGTGTGTAGAAAACAGACTTGAGCAGCTACGGTTGAAGGAATTCATTCTTATGTTGTATGGCGTTATTCATGAGAAATATGGAAGAAAGAAACTTTAAATATAAAATACATAAGCACAAATAAAATGTAGATCAAATATCTCGTATACTATCTCTTTATAAGATTTGATGGCTCTTAAAAAAGCCGTTTGTATATTGTTTCGATCAAAACAACAAACTCTCGGGCAGATTCCAATCCAAATCGAAGTCTAAGTCTAATAAGTCGTGCATCGTGTCAAAAGAATTGAAGAGGTCTGGTAGATTGTTAGGCAGAGTGGGAGGGTCTTGAGGAGGTACAGTGTGTAAAGGTTTATCAAGCAGAGCAGGCGTTTCAAAGTCCAGCTTTAATACATTTTCGAGTGTGTCTATGGAATTGAAGAGGTCTGATGATGGGTCGTAGATAGGAGTGGTTTGTGGAGAAGGATTGTTTGGGAGAGCAGGAGGGTCTTGAGGATGAACAGTTTGTACAGCTTTGTCTTGAAACATAGTTCGAGGGCTTTCCAGGAGAGCAAGCGTGCTTTCTTCATCATTGTAGTCAGCTTCAAATTCATCAGCCACAAATTTGTACTCTGCGTACACGATCTTTTCTAGCGCCCGTATCCTTTTAAGCTCACTTTTTCTCTATTTTCCAAATAATCATGCTCTTTTGGCGGCGCGCTCCTTCCTGTCCATGACGAATATCAATGTATTTTCGCACGCAAAAAGTAGGGTTACATAACCTCTGGGTAGGTAACCTCATTATTGTTCAAAGTGTACATCACCCATTGTTATTCAAAGGGTACGTCAATCTAACTCTACGGCTAGAAATAAACGGATGGCTGTCAAAGTTTTGGAGGGCGTGTGCTTATACTTTCATATAAGGCTGTTTCCGACATAAACGGGCAATACAAAATAGGTATTATTTTAGGAAAAGTTCGCTTGGTGCTAGTCCTTTTTTTGGTACAGATGGGTCTAACAAGGAGAAACTGTCCAGTATTTGGTTGTGCAAGTAAAAATCTAGCCAGGTAGGCAAATCTTCTCGACCAAGTGCGTGGTATGGACACAGAAGAACGCAAGAAACGGCTAAAGTGGAGTAAAATAGAAGTCTGTGTTCCTGCAGAGCAAAGAACCAAAGGAATTCAATGTGGAAAAGAGTTTGGAAAATTTACAGATGAAAAGAAAAGCTATGCCATTGTTAGTTACCCCATAATGACAAAACAAAGTGTAAGTTAATCAGTATCAAATTACAAACATATCAAAAGGGAAGTGTCAGTATACTATGGTCTCTAAATAAATTCACCATTGGCATGAAGACAAATATGGGCAAAAATATTCAAACTGCATCTGTATTACTCGACCTACATATAAAATAAATGGACAACGTTCCCACAAAACAAGAACTTCGTGAAGTTCTCTACGACCTCAAAACTGGTTTCCAATCGGCAAAAAAACTTTGTCAAAATGCACTCAAAGCATATCTTGATTTATAGTGAAATCAAATTAAAAAATGGTTAAAAACACAACAAACCTATGCAATACCCAAATGCATAATGTAAAGACTGAAGTTTAGCGAGTCTTTTTTCATGGACCTCTAAGAACAAATACAAATCGATCCCGTTGATAGGAGAAAATTCTCTAGGGATAACTTGAGATATCAATGGATAGTAGCAGTCGTGAAAATATTGAGTAGATTTGCCAATACTGTAAAGATTGATGAAAAGGAAAAATTAGAAATGACTTGAGCTGTCAATATTTTGTTAAAAAAGTTTTTGGCTAGATTTCACAAATATCCGAAACTAGTCAGTTTCACCAATGAAAAGAATTTTACAACGTTGGTGTAAAACATCACCTGGAGTCCTATAATATCAAATACTTGTCTACATAGAGTAATAGAATAGCAGCTGTTCCCGAAAGAGTTAATAAACTTTCAAGACCATGATGTGAAAATATTTTTATGCCAATCCACAAAGAAAATGGTATGGTGTCTTGTAGCAATTGACAGACAACTACAACAATACAAAACATATCACAATTTTGATGATACCGATCGTAGTGAACAAGAATAAAAGATCAAGTCTGGAATACCATGTATGAAGAATATACTGGACAATAGCCTTTACCAATGTGCAAGATTAGTGAACAAGTTAGACTAAGCAAGTATAGAAAAATATTTAGAAAAGGATACAAAGCAAACTTCACGCAGGAAATATTTAGAATTAGCAAGCTTCTTAGAAGTGACCCAACCATGTACGAGGTGCAATATATCACAGATCGTGAACATATTCTTGGTAAATTTTATGAACAAGAATTGTCACCTTTGGACAAGCTAGACTACAAGTAGAGAGTACGAAAATGCTCAAAACCTGGGGTGGTACGGTATTGGTCAAGTGGTTGGGTTATGCTAATAGATACAACGCTTGGGTTAGAAAGAATGATATAAAAACTATATACCGAAGGAGTGAACGTTTCCAGTTAAAGTCTAAATGATTATAGCTCCGATTCAGAAACGGATGGTGACTATCGATTTGATGAAGACAGCACATCAAATAGTAAAGATGGTAGCTCTGAATGGTGGACATATTATGATTCTGAGCAAGAGCAGGAAATAAATGGCAGAAGAACGAGATGAGAGTTATGAGTTTCAAAAAGGACTTGACAAGGTTAGAGATCAATAAGAGGGTATGAGACATCTTTTTCTTCTAGGTTGCCCTTTCAATCCAATTGGTCCTAATTATAGTATTGGTGGTGAAACAAGTTTTACACATGTCCCAGACACTAGATTGGATGCAGCTGCAATGAGAAAAAATTTAATGAAAGTTTAAAATACATGCTTATGAAGGACTTCGATTAGGATATTGCAAAAATTGCAGGAAGGTAGTCAGAAGAGCTCATATATAGTGTTACAAGAATAAACAGACAATGAATAGTATTAAAGGAACAAATAGATCTGTTCAATTATCAGCGGATCAAGGAGATGAAAACATGGTTAATAAGTATATTAATTTACTTGTGAACACAGCCGGTTAAAGAAATATAGATCTTCAAGCCATTGTACAAAAAATAATTCCTCCGCCATGAGCACCAAGGTGACCTTTTACAAGATCTGGTAACCTTGAACAATCTGGAAGATCTAATGCAACTCTGATGACCAGAGACAGCAACAGTAAGAAAAGATTGTGACCACAAGTTTAATAACTCTGGGTTAAAATCAGAATTTGACCCATTAAAGACTGTATGAATAAAAAAATTCATGATATTGAGAATAAAGGTGCACAAATAAGAATTACCAGTTTACGCACCTTAACCAATGCCATTGAGGATCTACGCAAAAGATTACATAATCTTGATGATAGCTTAGACCAACAAATCACTGGTAAATTTGAGACCTCTATGAGTGAGATACAAAAGATCGCTAATAAACTTGAAATATTCGAAAGTGGTGCTGAAGAGAGTAAGCATGGTATTGCAACTAAAGTAATATAAGAAGTTGTATATCATTTGACCATAAAGCATGATGCTTAACATATTAAGTGCAAATTTTCAGCCACATATTGGATTCATTTTTTCCATGCACAAAACAGCAAATTTCTCTATATTGAAGAATAAAATAGAGCTATATACCTCACGGGGACACGTTGACCACATTTTCCCAGCTGGTTCCAAGGACACTGCATTTCAAAGACTTGTAAACACGCTACAGTTTTCCTTTACAAAATCACAAGACTAGTATTTGGTGACATTGAATTTCTCTACAATGGTCTCTCAGCTCGTAGTCGTTCTAGAGCGTTCCTCTCATTAGCGGACCTGTGAGAGTTGACAGCAGGCATGATACGGTTGTTATCACAATTAATAACCTTTTTTTTCTCAAAACAGTAACATTCTGATCACATTTGACACGATCAGCGCACGAGAACAACGCAACACAGCGTCTGCCTAATCAAGTCGACCCATTGTGACCATTTGGCACAGTTTTTTATACGGTTTGATACAGTTGGACAATATTTCTAGGGTAACCACCATGTCTTGTAAACTTTTTGGTAGTAATTGACCATATATGGTGATATTGCAGGATTCTCGCATGCACTGTATGCGGGTTTTTTATGTAATCAGGCATGAAAGTTTTTAGAGTTGTTATTCAATTTTACACCTTTTATCTTTCGCAAGATGTTGAAATATCATTAAATATTTATTTGAAGAAATACCAGAATGAATTTTCCCAGCAGCAAATTAACCGAAGCAAATATGTATATTTTTGGAGAAATCGGACTGTATCAGCTGAAACGGTTGATATGTTCTTAATACGCAACTGGACATGCAAATATTGATACACTGATATCAAGAATAGTGCCAATAATGTTGCTGAACGTTTGGTTTTGATTATAACAGAGCATCCAGTGTCCTTGATATTCAATCAATCTTAAGGAAATTCTTATAGAATAAATGGGTATTTTTATGTTTTATTACTATTTCAAACAATGCTATTAAATGTTCGAACCTTGCTTAAAGTGGCACAAATAGTGTAATTATCAGCAGCATGAATTTGTAATCTCATATTTGATTCAGTCATAAAGCATATACTTATTTCTTTGATGACGATTTTGTATACAACAAAAGGTCACCTTGCATTTCAGTTCCCTCTTTGAGTAAGCCATGTACTTGTTTACTTTTTTAGCTATTCCTAAACAATCAGTCAGATTGGGAAATCATAGCAAAAATGAAAGTGCAGGTCGAGTTGAGATTTTTGTTGAGGACTGGGGCTGGAGCACATTGTGTGATTTTGGTTGGGATATTAATGCTGCTAACGTAATCTGTCGGCAACTGAATTTTTTCCGTGCAAGCGCAGTGAGAAAAAGTGCTTACTTCGGTGAAGGAAGAGGTCCAATCTACCAAGTTAGTTATGACTGCTCCGGTCAGGAATCGAAAATTTCACATTGCAACAAGTTCGGGTCTTCTGAAGTACGCTGCAGCCATATCAGAGATGCAGGGGTTGAATGCCAATAGCAACTTGAATTCAAACAACGTATACTACCAAATTTTAAAGTAGAGAAATGTTAAAGCATCTAAGCAATAAAAATAGGTACGCAATGCCTTTTACTGCATGCTATCTGTGTTGCTGATATGCAAATTTACTACTTAAATCTAACTTACAGATGGCAACATGCTAGGACTAAAAACCCTTTAGCGCAAACAACTTTTACTTAACAATGAGCAACGTCCCAACATGGCATTTACAGTGCTGATTTAGCCTGGAAGGTGCTGGAATTACATAATGAGCTGTGTCGTGACTGGCAAGAATAGTATTTTATCGGTGGAAAATGCAGCAAGGTTAATCTATGCAGCATACGCAACAAAATAGTTAGCTTTGCAATGCACACTTGTTGCATGGCAAAGGAGAGCACACAGAACAACATTAAATGAGTGTAATACATCAACGACACTCATCCCACTACATGCACAAGAGTAACCAGAGGCCCACTCACACTGATACATAGATATACAAAAAAAAGTTTGCTGACGTATACCTAGAGCACCTTGTGCCTGTATGATAAATCCAATATGGCGGAACAAGAAGGCAAAAGACCGTAGATCATATTACGAAAAGGAGGTTTTTCGTGGCTCTTGCCATTGCATTGTTTTGAAATTCATTGGATTAAGTTTTGCGAAAACGAGAAACGTATCACAAAGATTGTGAGCATATATTTGAGAAAATTGGATGAAAAGTCGCAAAATCATGCATTAATAAATGTTTGTATGGAATGGTCACTTGGTCAGTTTAATCCTTGCATTGCAAAAAACGCTGCACTATGTCAATATCTAGCCTATTGAATGACCTCCTATGTTTGCAAGAAAGCTTCTGAAGGCGGCAGAAGAACAGCATGAGTAGGAATGCAGGCAATTGCATTTAATCAGAGCGTGAAAGACTCGGTCATTTTGATTGGAGGAATGGACATATTTATTTATTGAGTCCAACAAAAATCGTTAAGTGAACTAAAGTGATTTTTCTTGCAGAACTTCCACCGTTTATTGCTGAATTAATAGTTCACTAGGATATAAAAATATCCAGCGCATGTACTGCAAAGTCGCTATAGATTTAGTGAAAATGGACTTTGCATGCTACTCATTGAACTTACTTAGTACTTCATTCTACGGTGGGCCACAAGGGACACAAGGTCACAATTTTAAAACGCCTGCTACATACGTTAAAAGACGGGCCTGCTCTGTAGAAATAGGCCTGATCCAAAGAAAGTAGGCCTGCTCCGCAGAAATACGCCTGCGCTGTAAACATAGTAGGGAAAATAATGGCACAGAATAGTGAGTAATACAGAAGGGTCACTCGGGGGTGCAACGTTTCCTCACTTGTCATTGCACAATCTGGCCGTCCGCCATTATTCCAGCCAGTTGATTGAAGGAGTGGAGTAGAAAACAATACGGCAGAAGTCCATATCGAAGACAATTAAATCTTTGTAGGTTAAAAGTCATTGCGCTGAATTTGACGAAATCGTCAAAATATGTAATTGAAAACAAGTAGAAGTATATTGTTACAATAATGGATCGCGGAAGCTTGGTTTTTTGCCTTTTTTGTCAACTGAATTAGGTACGTACCACACTCGAATAACATTCAGTTGATTTCAAAAAAGTTCTTTTAACGATGCTTTCTTTTATTTTTTAAAGATATTTATGTAGTGGACTTTGTAAAAGAGCCGTATCAGTCATTTCTGCGTTAAATCTTGCCAAGGAATGTCGTGTTCTCGCGCAGTAAAGTACTGTGCTCCTTTCAACGGTGCTATTCTGTGAGCTGGTGTATTTGGCTTCACAAGATAGAACAGCGTAGGTTAACAGACTTGGGCGAGAAGGTTCATTGTGCACTACCTTTTCCAACTTATGAGAATAAAAGACACGATGGACTATATACGAAAATTTGTGGTGGCATATTTTTATACTTTGAGAACAGAATGCTTCTCCAACCCTGTACATGAAAAATTCGCCTGTACACTGTATGTTTGGAATAATTTAATCCAGCCATGGCTTTCATGGCTTACTGCAGACGAGGTAACAATAAATTGTGTATCATCATTCATCCTTCACGGCCCAAGACCACCAAGAATTGCTCTTCAACTTGTCAAAATGAGCTGACTCGGTTGAATGAATCCGGTCAAACCACTCAGTCATTATTATAACATTTGGGGTGTTTGAATCAAATAGTTAAAACACATCAACCCACTGACTCAAATGTAGTAATATATAATTGCTTGTTGAATAGAAATTTTATTTATATAATTAGTTTTTGTTGCAGCCATGTAGTTTTATTGTAACTATTTTGATTGGGGACTTTCCCTTGACTATTACAATCATCCAGTACTAAAGTGATGGCAATCACCATTATCTAAATGAACATCATCAAATTACGCTAAATATTTGAAAATCTTCTAATATAAGAAAAATCTTTTATTACTCCAAGAAATAAGGTTTTATTTTTGACAAAATCTTCAATCTAACCGTGGAAAGCTCAGTGGCTATACGTAAAATAAATTTGCACATAAGCATTTGATTATTATTTGCCATCCGCATAACTATTAGAAAGTCATATTATCATAGAAAAGTTTACATTGCTGGAAGTTGCATCTAATAGCAAACTACATTACATTTTCAATGTATTAGATAATCAAGCTTCAGCTTTAAATAGTGACCCAGCCTTCTATTCTTCTATCTGAAGTTCTTTACTTTTACCTAAAGTTCAAAGACCTTATTCAGCATTAACTTACAATGACTATCGGAAAAGGAAACTGTAGATTTTAAAGAAACTGATTCATTGTGAAAAAAAAGCAAAGAAAGAGGAGGAAGTGGAAGTTCAAACTGGTGTTGTTAAAGCTGATGGTAAAAGATTAAACAGGTTGAAGGGAAGAACACTTCCCTTGGTTGTTACATCCTTTTGTAATGCAGCTAACTTCCCAAATGCTGCAAGATCGTATTATGTGGTGATTTAAACTTGCCAAACATGAACTGATCTAATGGTCCGGCCATCTCTGGCGATCCTGTGCATTTAATATTTTTGAAACTGGTTAAAAAAAGTTATGTGGCAATTGGTGGCATTCCCTACAAGAGGCAACAATATTTTAGATCTTATACTTACAACTGTTCCAGAAAAGGTGATAAATGTCATGGGTATTGATGATATTTTATCCACTGACCACAAATTAATAAGCATGAACTTAACCTAAGGATATCTCGAAAATCTAAACTCAAGCAAGCCGTCTATAATTGAAAAAAGGCAGATTGGATCGGACTTAGCAGTACACTACGTAATATCCCATGGACATATGTTTTGATTCTAATGACGTCGACGCATATCTTACTAATTAGTGTGATGTTTTTGCGACCGCAGCTGACTGCACTCTTCTGTCCACTGACCATTCCATAGTCCATAATTGACCTTTGAGCTCTGCAGATTTTTACTGAGCGAATACAAACAGGAATTGGGCAAAGCTTGTTTGAACATTTATTTTTATCTATGTGATAGAACAGACTTGGAAAGTGTTCAAGCTTTTGCAGACTCAGAAACGGATGACGAGATGGTGATTGCTCAACAAAACATAAGGAAAGAGTCAATAAAAGTGGAAAAATTTATCAATATAAATGATGATGTAATGCACTCTCAAACAGATAAAAACTTTGCGCCTTAATTTGCGCGACATTGTATGTTTTCCGAGGGCAGATTACACAAGTTATTCGACTTTGTTTGACTCAAAAACGACATATCTACAGCAATGGACCCTATATGCTAAAGCAAAGCATCATGGTAGTTTAGTTACCTTGGCTAGAGTTTTGCATCATCGCGATTTTTACGTTTCGCACGTGGGTGTGAAAACATATGGAAATTACTTGAGTAATATTCTAGTTAAGGTTTAGATCAAAGCTTTTATAAATACCTTGAGGACTACTCTCAGATATTTAGTCTTATGGAATTTCTACAAGCTTTAGATTCTGAAATATTTAACATAGCAAAAACGGACTGTAAACTCAAGTATGCCATCGAAAAGCCATAGGCAAGTACAAATTTTGACACCCGACACATTTAAAAGGTGAGTGCTCAACAAAAACTTATTTGAGATAGCTAGTACACATATGTCTTTCACCTGGAAAAAAATATCGGTTATCACATTGTTTTTGAAAGCTCTAGAGGCAAAAATGTCGAGGTACGTAGCCAGCACACAAGTGTTCAATTTGCAAACCAAAACAGAGAGGGTGTTTGGCGAGTAACCTTTTGTTCCAAGTATAAGATTTTTGTGTTTTTCCATTGTCGAAGATTTCGACTTTTTACTATAAGTGTACTTTTAATTATTATTAGCTACTGTTACTCAGTGTTACTTCTAGGCACATAATGAGTTTCGTAATGTCATTTCCAGTCAAGTCACATTTTTTTCAGAAGCAGGGGTTTGGTTTTTGATTGTTTCAACAGTCGAGCATATCTTGCTTGCAGTAGCCTTACTGAATTAATTATTATCAAGAAGGACTACAGTCTTGATGTCTTCAATTGCTGGCACATAGCTCATACCATTGTTGTAATAAATAGGTACATGTTAAATCATCTGAGAGGTTAGTAAGCTCAAGCTGAATAAAGTCAAGAACTTAAAAAGTAAAACAGTTACATGCTTGCATTAAACCACTTTGTCCAGCTACGCACGAACAACTTGCATACGACACTTTTCTGTGTCCTGGTAAGAGTGGACATACAAGTATACTAAACGTTCTTCATTGCAGTAAGCACACTGCATTTAACAAGTAAAACCACTCAGTTCCTTTTAAAATATTTGGATTGGCTTAACTTGTACTTTTGTAAGCATTTTGTTTTTGAAAGATGGTACCCATATTTTTTATGCTTGTGTGCATTTGGTGGTTTTCCTTGTCTACTGAAAGTGTCAGTAAATACTGTTTGAAAAGCTCATGTGAAAATGGAAGTAATGCCTCTGAGAATCCCTGTTCACTCTGAACATTTTTCAGCAGAGGTACAGACTGTTGGCTACCATGTTTTGACAAAAAAAAAGCACCAAAACACGAATAGCAAAACCGAGTGTACAAACAGTAAAAGCACCAACAACTTTCTATTCAAACTCTTTCAACAGTATAGAGAGTAACAGTAGCTAATGATAATTAAAAGTACACTTATAGTAGAAAGTTGAAATCTTCGACAATGGAAAAATACAAAAATCCTGTACTTAGAACGAAAGGTTTCTCGCCAAACACCCTCTCTGTTTTGGTTTGCAAATTGAACACTTGTGTGCTGG
>JAODVQ020414259.1:0-10936 GCA_025400075.2 Phenganax stokvisi | reverse complement strand
CAATCAAGAACGATGGGATACAGTGAAAGAATGCAATTTCGTTCCACTTGTACTATAATAGATATATTTAGCTATTAAATACTGCTGCACTCCCTTCAATTCTCATTTTTGTTGTTCATCATAACGCTCAGCTCCCAGGGTACAATGTGCGCATATCAACAAGTTTTTATGTGTAGGCAATGTTATGACACAACGGTAGAGACTTTTGAAAAGACACTCGGAATGCAAGCAAAAGGTACGTACGTAGACCCATGTTTGGCCAATTCCTGCACCACACCAAGAGAGTCACTTTCAGAATGAAAAATTGTTGTGTAACGTACTGTATATACGTCTGGACCGAACTACGTTGTAAATACATATGATACTAACACCATACAAACAGTGAAGGCCGACGACATACATGCACCGCGCATCAGTTTATTGCGTGAAATAAGCCTAACACACAACTCTATTATGTACTGGTATAATGGGCCATGTGCAACAATTATATGTGGAATAAAAGCCATATCTATTCCATGCAATATATTGCATCCCTATTATACCAATACATAAAAATTTGTGTAAAACATCTTGCTGACAACAAAGTGATGTGTCGTGTATGCAGGTCTTAGCGCTACATACATTCGTACATGTGCACAAATCTAGACATATCACCTCACTCTACCGTCCGGCATAAAATTTGCTTACTCTGAATGTTAATATTTTGCTTACTCCTCATATATCCTCCAGGGGCCTGTCCAATTCTAATCATTGTCTCACAGTTAGTTAAACTGGAGACATAAGTACTATTACTGTAGCTAATGTATTGTATTGGGAGTTTAGCTTTGTATAGCAAGCTTATGAGTTAGATAGAATGGCAAAGTTGGAGTTGCACGCACAAAGTCAGTCAGTCTAGGCAGCATGGTCATGTTATCCATTAAATTACTGCCCCATTAGATACCTGAATCCTTTAACTTTTTTTGTCTACTCTGATGGGTCTGTGACCTAGATTATGGCGCCTGGTGACGCTAAAAAGTGTACTGTAATTGTTTGAGCCAGTATTAACTGCTCTGTTAAGAACGTACAATGTGCACTGCCTGGACTGAGCTTACTATAACTGTGGTTAAAATCATTAATTTTCAGTGAGAAAACTGAAGAGTTCTTGTGTTATTAGCAACACCAATGTACACTACAAAAGTGGCAAAATCAGTTTAGTATATATATACCAGTTCAGAGCCCCAAGTGCTGGTTAAATCTGACCACTGCAAGTCAGAACCATATAGGTGGGGAGCTATATAAGCATATACATATTTCACCTCTAAAATCAATCTCAGTTTCATCTTGGGAAAAGGGCTACAAAAACAAACAAAAATGTTGCGGCCGACATCCCCAAATTAGCGATTTTTTCGCACAACAGAGAACCACCCTAAAACACTACCTGTCAATGTGTATGCATAGTACATGCATACATATGTACCTATGTAACTACAATTATACTGACACCGTACAAATGTCTTGATGTTAATATTTGAGAAGCATTATCTCAGTGATGTAACACTATATCATTTTGAATAGAAGCTCCTTTAACTCTAGAAGCTCTCACACGAGCCAGTGATTCATGCATCCATTATAGCACCTACAATTCGCTATATAGGTATATCTGCACATGATGTATACATATGTAGCTATGTAGAGTACTTTCGCTATAGACAGTCGTGTTACAGCGAAGAGGCTTGTCCTGTGCTTGTACAATACCACTTAGGCTAGGTTTTCACGAAAGATAACAAACACAGTCATACGGAGTAGACTGCCTAAGTGGGGAAGAGACGCTACACGGACTCCGTGGAGCGATACCGACCTTCTCCTGGACTCTGCGTGCTCGCTTCACGGTCATGCTGAGAATTTTCCCGCCCTTGCCTCCTCCTCCCGCTCCCCCATCGTGTCTTTCAGCCATGTCACTGTCTCTTTTATCTCTTTCTTTCCACGGTGTCAGAGTTTTTCGGCTTCGCGAAACACCTGTAATCGATTAGTTAACCGCTCACCGCGCCTACCAGGCTTGCGAGTCACGTGAGCATAACAAAGTTCATGTGACCATAAATAACTGCCGAGACACACGACGAAGAAAAGCTGTTTGTTGTTTAGGGGAGTACACACCAGAAGAGTTCTTGAGCTTAGCGAGGACATGAGCCTTGTAGATGGCGCCAGTGGCTCTACCGGGAGCGGTAGAATCGATCTGAGACAAGTACTCAGACGGTAAATAGTCATAATTCGTAATACAGTCCCATACACTAACAGTAGATATCGTACTGTGTTACTACAGGCAGAGGAAAGATTCAGACCCGACCCCAGGCGACGCTCCAGATTTGGACTTTGAGTATGCAGACACAGACACCTATGCACACGAGCTGTCAGAGCTCTACTCCTATTCCGAGGCCCCAGAATTTTACACGACTCGCGAGGTATTTGAAGCCAGTCTGGAGTCCAGCTATCAGACAGTTGAGTGGTCAGATCTCTCCCGAGAACAACGCCAATCATTCATTATGTCTCTGCTCAACAAATTCGAGGTGGTTAAACCACAAGAGAGACTGGAGGCCGTCAAATGTCTCCTCTATCTGGCACACGGGAATTTCGCTCCCGGGGTGTGCGAAGAATCATTGGAACCGACGGCGCGAGAAAATATATTTATGATGTTGGAGTTGGGAGTGTACTGCGCTGCTATAGAGCTCTTGGCTTTGGAGATGGAACAAGGGAAGGGTGTATATGAAGGCACTCGATCTAATATTACCATAGCCGACAACTACAACTTACGAATGTGCCTGAGTCTACTCTACGTAATGGTTGAGACCATACGACGTGAAAATGGCGACGATCCGCCCGAGTGGGAGAAAATGAGACGCAGTTTCATCGACAGTCTCTCAGAAACTGTAGTTGGCGAGGAAACTCTCACGTCACTCCTGTTCATGATGCTTCTGTCATTTTGCAATGGGACAATGCCTCACTATCCCATCAAACGTATTCTGCTACTCATCTGGAAGACGGTACTGGCTATGATGGGTGGGCTAGAAGAGCTACAAGAGATCAAGAAGGCACGAAGAGAAGCCGCAGGTCTCCCCGCTGAGTTTACAGAGGTCCGGCCAGCGAGACCTCTCGTGCTCCCAACCCCTGCTTATGACCCCCGGGGAAAAATCGACAGTGCGGCGGCGCGAATAAACAGAGTAGCCTCGCAGGTGAGCGACACGGACAGTGTTGGAGACATCAGTCTCAGTGGTAGTAAAGGTCTTGACTTTAGGCCAAAAGCACGCAGTAAAGACGTTGAGTCGTTCATCGAATCTTGTCGCTCTAAATACAGCTGTTTTGATGTCAGTGAGAGCGGTAATGACCTCAGCGGACTTCCCGAGCCTATTCAAGAAAGCATTCGTGTTATGCGTCAGCACGTCTACGTACCCCTATCCGATATTCAAGTAGCGGAAGAAGAGGAACGTTTGAAAAAGTCACGAGTGGTTTCGTTCGGAGAAGAAGCAAAGGAAGATTGCGGCATAACGAGCTCAACGAACAGGGACAACCCTACAGAGAGTCTCTATAAGGTACTCTTACCCAATCTCCCACAGTACATGATAGCTCTGCTCAAGGTGCTCCTTGCTGCTGCACCGACCTCGCGAGCACGCAACGATTCCCTCAACATCCTGGTGGACGTCCTACCTCCAGAGGCTCCAGCAAACATAGTCGAATCAACCCAGGTCCAATTTGATGTCAACAGACACAAGGAAATCATTGTCAAAGCCATATCAGCAACTCTACTCCTCCTCCTGAAACACTTCAAAGTGAATCACATTTACCAATTTGAGTATCTCAGCCAGCATCTTGTCTTTGCCAACTGCATACCACTCGTTCTCAAATTCTTCAATCAAAACATGATGCAGTACATTTCGGCACGCAACAATTTCCCGTCACTCAATTTCCCCACCTGTGTCCTCCTGCCCAGCGACGGTGGTGAAGTGACACTTGAGGTGTCAGAGAGTACTACCACGGACCAGGGCTACTGTTGGAGGAATCTGTTTTCATGTATAAACCTCGTACGAATTCTTCAAAAGCTCACAAAGTGGAAGCATTTTCGTACGGTGATGCTCGTCGTGTTTCGCTCGGCTCCCATCCTAAAGCGTGCTCTCAAAGTCCGTCATCCGATGATGCAGCTGTACATTCTTAAACTGCTCAAAGTCCAGACCAAGTATCTCGGACGCAACTGGCGCCGCTCCAACATGAAGACCATTTCCGCCATCTATAGACGAGTCCGGCACCATCTCCATGACGACTGGGCCTATGGTAACGACCTTGACGCTCGGCCTTGGGACTTCCAACAGCAAGAGTTTGCTCTCAAAGCCAGCATCGAACACTTTAACCTGGGTTACTATCCTACCTCAGAAGCTCAACCTCCGAACGATTCCTTTGAAGGAAAACCCTCTCCCACAACTCAAAACTACCTGAGTGTATTGGGGGAGGATGTCCCACTGAGCAAGGCGTGGAAAGAGAAATACGAAGCCTGGATTGAAGTCGAGGTGTTTCAACAGCCAACCGATTGGGACAAGTTTCTTGATTCACCGACTAACTTTCTTGACGCCAAGCCCATGGATCTGTGACCCTCCATACAAGGCCCCAACTGTGTCACTCTTTCAATTCTTTCCACGTATCACACATAGTTAAGAAGTATATATATATATATACACTTATCTTTTCAATTTATCATCACACTTTGCATTTTCGTCCTTAAGTTTATCATTTTTGTAAAATACCTATTTAAAATTTGCTCAAAAGACAATAATCAGTAACTGAGCTATGTATATGTATATAACTGACTGGCAACAGGCAAGATGGAAGTTAGCCAACTAATATGCATGCAAGGAGAGTTAGCTCGAGTTATATAGTTATATGTACAAGTTTGATTGATAAACATGTCAACCTTCATCCAATTGTTATATATTATATAGGGTTTGCAGAATTCATCACTTTTAAATCAATATTTCTATCTTCATCAAAAACTACTTTGATATATAATAATAGCATAATTATAATAAACTGCAAGTGTGTTTATGGAGTGGCACTAGTGGTAAATATGAATTTAAGACTATAATAATAATAATAATAATAATAATAATAATAATAATTTTTTTACTTTCTCATGGCCTGCATTTGTTCCTGGAGTTTAGATTGCATTATACCTACAATACCTATCCAAAACAAGAAATATTTAAAATAATGTTTTAAGTCTGGAGAATGGATTTATTGACTCACTTTCTCTGACCATGTACTTGTCCTGGAGATTTTTCTGTAGTTCTTCGATATTTCTCATCACAAAATCCACTCTTCTTTGGAAGTAATCCTGAGCCCCCTTTACATCCTGAGAATAAGCACAACATACAATATTATAAGGGTATATTACTACTAATAAGAGACTCACTGAGGTGCATAAAGATAATATTATATCAAAGTTTAGTCGCAGTGCACATAATAGTGGAATCTCATTAAAGTGAACTTCAGGGGACAAGCTTAAAATGTTCACACAAACAGGAGTTTCATTTAAAGAGTGGCTATATAGGTTATGCAGTCACCTTGATACAGGCACATTACCATATCCCAACTTACTATTATATAATTCATAGCCCCCCTGAATGGACATCCTGGCTATATACCATGGACAATATATGCCTGGTTCCAAGCTACAGGTTCCACAACAGTATATGTACATATTATAATACTTTCTCAATGTAGAATCCAGTTCCTACATCGACCAATACTTTTTCAGTGTTTCTAAGTTTGCCCGGCACGTACATCTATTTAACACACACCAAGTCAAGGAATCACACTTCACATATTCAATGACAGGCATGACAGAGACCAGAGTGGCCACATTTCCCTTGTTCTATATATATTTAACCTGTCTATATTTTACCCATATATTCTTGGTCTATATGGCTGAGAGAAACTAAAGGTAGTGCACAGTTTTGACAACACACTAACTAAAAACGATGGGAAACAGCAAAATACCATTCAACCCAAAACTCTCTTATTCAGTCACACTCCCTTTAACAAAGGCTGTATAATGTCATTATAGGAGTCTATACTTAAGTGTATGGAATAAAGGACAGTAGTTGAGGATACAGAACCAGTGAGAGGGACCAGTACATCCTTGCCTGCAGACAAGATAAAAATTTGCACAATTATGTATTACACATGACTCCTATTCAGCATGTCACCTTCACTATTTTCATTTATGCTATCAAGTGACTCTTTAGAATCTTTTAGTTTCATTTGAACAGTTTTCAGTGATTGCAAAGAAGACGTCAATATGCTCACTTCCTGAAGGGGAGAAATGAGTGGCACTAAATGGAATTAGTACTGGTTTTTTGTACGGTGAGAACACTATATTGTGCTTCTAAAGAGAATTTAGAAGTACCTCGTTGAGCTTAGTTTTGAATCTATCCAGTTGCTGTAGCGATAGTTCGTCGAGTTTCAGAGCTTTCCCTCCTTTCTCAGACGCCATTCTGTACAACGAGCATGCGCAGTATGGAGTGAGCGTGGCGAGAAAAAGCGCAACAAAGGCGGGGACGTTACGTTCCGACGCAACGATAGCGTCTCCTGGAGCACTATCATAGAACGCCAGAAATGGCCGTCGTCGGTTTTTGTAGGATAAAACACTTCATATCTCCCTACAGGACGTGCAGAGCGTCGTCTCGAGGAATCATTCTATCACTGATGATATTCGTAATAATCGTCTTCTTTCTCAGTCATCATTACAACCGTAGAGAACAATTCACTCTCTCCTCTTCCTCACCTCTCCTAGACTCTGAATTTGGAAAGAGAATTTCCCAGAGGTTCCAGAGACTCTTTTACAATGACGACATTATGCGTAATGCAACTAGCATCAATAGAACAAGAGAATTGTATCACGACAGTAGCAGTAGAAAGAATACTGAATCTATTCACAGTAATAGGGTCACTATAAGAGACAATAGGAGTACGAAAGAGTCTGAAAAGAATGTCATTTCAGGATTTATTTTTAGAAAGCAAGAGAATAAAACCCACACTTTTGATTCTTCTGATCGGACAGAAAATGTTGCCATAAGTTCTGGCAAAGAAGAACCAAATCTTTTACTCAACACTAGCAGTACTATGAAGCCTGCTCTTTATCATTTCACGCCGCAGCACATGAGTCACTCTCAGCAGATTAGTCGCTGCAATATCAAACCAAGATCCTGGACTAGAGGAGTACTCACGGAACTAAGCCCTCGAATTGAGGTCAACTGCGACCTCCTCAAACAAGATAACAGACCAGAAGTGGAAAGAGTCAAGCGAGAAATGAAATCCTGGAAGAGCTCACAATCAGAAGAACAATGGAGAAACAGTTTCTCAAATTGCAGCCGAGTTATCGAAGAATTTTCAGACAATTTTTATAATTCTCCTGGGGAAGTAGAATTTCCTATAGCTTATATCCTAGTGGTTTATACAAACCCACAACAGATGGTTCGTCTCATAAAAGCACTCTGGAGACCACAGAATATATTTTGCGTGCATCCAGACGCTAAACAGAGCCAAGAATTCATCAATATTTTCCGTCAAATTTCCAAATGCCTGGATAACGTCTTTCTCCCACGAAAGCTGGAGCGAGTGTACTATCAGCACCATACAATAATGGACTCTCAGATGAACTGCTACGAAGACTTGATGAGGTACGAGCCATCACGTTGGAAGTATGTCATAAACCTCTGTGGTAGGGAACTTCCTCTCAAGACTAATAGGGAAATTGTAGACTACCTGAAAAAATTAAAGGGACATAGTGCAATAGAAACTCAGCATATAAACACGGACTCCAGGGGTTACACTGCGCTAGATCGATTCAAATGGAAAGCCAAAGAGGACTACAAGGCTGGAAAACTTCGCTATACAAACGAACGTCTTAAAAAAGCTCCGATTCCCATCTATAAGAGCACCAACTTTATAGCTGCAACAAGACCCTTTGTCAATTTTTTCCTGACCAATCAGAAGGCTGTAGAGTTTAGGAACTATCTCAAAGATGTTAAAATTCCGGAAGAAGAGTTTTATGCTTCTCTGATACACTTACCTGGTGTACCGGGTGGCCTACCACCTCACAAAATACCCTTACCTACTATTGATAGATACGTATGGATGAACAAATACAAAAAGACACGTTCAAAATGGGAAACTTGCGAGGGGAGAATGGTACACTTTATTTGTATACTCGGTGCGGGAGATCTCGATCAGGTATACCGCTCGGGGGTCAATCGACGACCACCCGTTTTCTTCTTTAACAAGTATTTCATGGAAGAGGACCATGTGGTAATGGATTGCATGGAGGAACGTTTGATCAGACAAAATATGAAAGAACACGAAAATGATTGCTTACATAAACACTTATAAAGAATAAATAAATAATCTTTCACATCATCATTGTCTTCATCATCTTCATAATAGTCCATAATATAATTATATGATAAAATTTGTTACTTTGTAAAAGGCTCCAGATATTTTACTACGCCTATAATATTATAAAATAAGTTGTTTCAATAGTGGATTGGGTAGTTGAAGTACTCGCTTGCATGTCTAAAGTCAAGTCATGATATGAGGCAATCTTTAATATATTCCTGCTTGTTTTGTAGCACTATTCTCTGTTCCATGCAGTCCATGACAACGTGATCCAAGTGCATGAAATACTTGTTGTAGAAAAACCTGTTTGTGTGACTCAGTATCCCCTTGGTGTAGATGGATTCCAGATCCCCAGAGCTGAGGATGCAGATGCCGTGAACGACAGTCCCCGCACAGGGAAGCCCGAATTGTTTATCTTTGTCTACCCACATCATATCAGACACTAGAGGCACTATGCCACTCTTGTTTCTTAGATATTCGCCATCTGGTGTGTCTTTCATCCAGTAGAGTGATGCGAAAAAGTGCTCCTCGGGTATGTGAACTCCCCGACAGTATTTCCTGAAGTCGATTGCACGCTTATCGGTGAGAATGAAGTTTACAAATGGTCGTGTGAGAGCAAAGAAGTCCCAACTCTTTCTCAGCTCGATGCCGTGCGGCGGTTTGCCCAGCTTTCGTCCTGTAAATCGAATGTGTTCCATGTCCTCGCTCACATCGATTGCCATATCGAATCTCTGCTTGGCGTTGTCGTTCATAGGATACGTAGCTATTCCAGTACCTCCCTTTAGCCCTTTTAGTCCTCGTACGATCTCCCGATTGGTTTTCAGTGGAAGTTCTGTGCCACACAGAGTGACAATGTACTTCCAACGAGTCTTGCCCAATGCCATAAGATCTTGCATACAATTTAGTTGGGCGTCCATAATCGTGTGGTGAGCATATACCACTTTTTCCAGTTTCGATGCAACGAACACGTTATCAAAACAAGAAGCAAATTCCTTGTAGAACTGGACGAATTCGGGACCCTGTTTCGCGTCCGGGTGAAGGCAGAATACGTTCTGTGGTCGCCATAACACTTTGAGCAATCGCAGTATCTGTCGCGAATGGTTGTGGAATACCATGACGTAGGCTACGGGAAAATCCACCTCTTCGGCCGAGTTGTAGAAATTCTTGTCGGAGAACTCGCTCCGAGCTTGCGGACATTGCGTCAATCTCTTCAGGTAGTCTTCTGTTTTTTCTTTCGGCTTCCATGAGCTCAGCTTGAGGCGTACACTGGCTTGCTCTTGAGGAACGCTCAGCTTCAGCTTCTCGCAACTCTTTCGTATCACTGGCTGGAGCTCGGTTACCAAGTCGTGCTTCCAACTGACGATACTCTTCGTGTCTGCGTTAGCACACCCACCACTGATTACTTTTAAAGCTTCTCCTCCATTTGCCGTTTCGTGGCGAGCCAGGTAAACTCCTGCCCGCCCTTTGCGCGACATCACCAGGTAGAGCATCAACAGTGCGGCTACTGCAATAGACACGAATGCAGCTATCTTCGCGTTTCGCCTGTTCATTTCTGCGATCAATGGACAGTCCTTCTTCTATGGTATATAGCCACGTCTACAGCTACTCTACAACCACCTCCCTTTTCGTATTTTACATAGCGTAACCTCCTCCCACGTGTAGTGGACTGAATTGCCACAATTCCTTCGCCTTGCATAGCGAGCTATAATACGTAGCTATTGCACAAAAAATAAACGTGTTATAATAATTTCACACCTAAAAGAGGCCGTCTATTTCTTCAGTCTCGGGGTCGATGTCGATATCGTAGAAACAGGGTCTGGTGGGTAGTCCAGGCATCGTAGACATGGACCCGACCAGTGGATAGACAAAACCAGCTCCGACGCTGGCTCGGGCATCTCGAATCGGAACAACAAATCCAGTGGGTCGCCCCTTCAATTGGGGATCATGCGACAAGGAAAGATGGGTCTTGGCCATACAGATGGGTAGCTTACTGAAACCACAACTCTCGTAGCGTTCGATTTTCTTCTTGGCCTGCTCCGAGAGTGAGATGTCCGTTGCACCGTACACTTCCTGAGCAATCTTTCTCATCTTGTCCTCTAATGAGAGGTCTAATGAATAGAGGAATTTGAAATTTGATGGAGATTTCGCTGCTTCTTTGACAGCTCTAGCTAGAGCAACTGCACCAGTACCTGCAGAAGACACCATGTTATACTACAGTACATAGGTCTACTCAGGTTACATTGAGGGTAGGGAGTGGTTCCTAGCTTCACCATTGGGATATTTTACTACTATATACTTTCTTGTTGATGGGCTCACTAAACTGATTTTCAACACATTTATATACTCAATGGTGAAACAAATAGTTCATGAAATCATCCTCCAAACTAAGAATGCTTTTAACCAACACTAAAGTCCCATTTACACAGACAAAATTAAACCAGTTTGGAAACCGGTTTACAAACCATATGCTGTTTACACGTACACTTCCTAAACCGGTTTAGTATTAGAAGTGTGTAGAAAC